>CM030367.1:228546403-228835332 GCA_017893485.1 Hemerocallis citrina
GAGATGGCAATTAGGCATGCATCATCGCTGCAATTAACCCAGATGTAGGTTACCTGAAGATCAACTTTTATTCTTCAATTTGATGGTAATTGTGTTCACTACTTCTTATGATTATATCTCATGAAAAATTACTTTTGTTAAGTTCTTGAGCTTTTCATTTATTTTTAGCAATCTCTCATAATTATTTTAGCAATCTTTCTTCAATTAGAATTGTTGTTTCAATTTTTATATTCTTTTTCGGGTAATATTTAATTTGTTTGTGTTTGAGTATTTTTCTGCTTTTTTACGATAATATGGTCAAGTTTTGAGATTCATGATCAGATGCAAATCTAATAATGTAAGGTTTCGAATTAGAAGCAAGAGGATCGACCAGTGTGAAATTGGAACGAATTGACTTGCATATGATGGCTTTTTCTTCTAATTGATATATGTTTCATTTGAACTTTTGCATTTTAAGTAATATTATCATTAAAATTTCAATTACAAAGAATGATGGATTGTAGATGATGGTAAAAAACATGAAAGTTGAATAGTTTGGTCAATTTTATCATTATTGTATTTTATTATTTTTATTTTCTTAGGGTAAAGGTAAACAAATGAGTGAATATATAAGAAAGCTAAGGTCTTCCATCAAATGGTTGATGAAATGAGAAGATGAAAATTTGATGAAGCAAGAGAAGCTTCAGAATATGTTGAAATCAGAAGGGAAACAACATGCAGATAGTGGTATCTTTTTTGCATTTTTTTTTTTTTTTTTTGAAAAGTTTTGGTGAATTATAGTACTATATGTGTGTTTTATAGTTTAATCATTTTTTACAGACACAACTAAGGAGTAATATAGAAAAGTTGGAGGCAAATATTGAGGAACTTCGCAGACAATATGAGTATTTGCAAGGAAACTTTAGAATGGAGGAATCTGACAAGATTGTAAGTCTCTTTCTTAGCATCTCTAAATTTTGGTAATTATTCGACTATTTTTTTATTTTATTTTAATTGAATAGATATATAGAATGATGTTGGTTGGTTTGAAAGTGCGAATTAGTTAATTTGTAGATTTATCATCTTTTCATTATATTGTGATTGAAATAGCGAAGAGGTATTTTTAAATTTTTAAGTAATATATAATTTTATGAGTCCCTCAAAATTATTTTAGTCTGTGCAATTTACACAGGGTAACACTAGTATTAGTGTAAAGCTTTACAAAAACGTCTATCTATAGTTAAATGGAACCAAACCCCCCAAAACCCAAACACAGCTGCTATCTACGAATAAATCGCTCGAGCGTCGTGTTTGTTATTGTTGTAGTAACCATTATTATTTGAACCCGTGACCCCTCGATCGACCTCTGATTAGATGATGTGCCTTCCATTGTTTAATTTTCTTGCTATTATGTGTTTGCCATCAAACTAGCTCAAGATCTTCATGTTTGTATGATGCAATTTTATTTGCCATACACAACTTACTTCAAACTAGCTCAATATCTTTTTTTTTTTTTTTTTTTTTTTTTTTTGCATTGTTGGAGAGGGAAGCTCCTTTTATTGCTTTTAATAATAGATTCACCTACATCTTCCATCCTCTAAATACACATACTGCCCGATCTTCAAGAAAATCAGAAAATCGTGTACTGAGGCATGCATGATTTATTAGAAAATCTCTTGCCACATATACCACATATACATATACCCCACTTGAAGGCACTCGAGGTCATAAGATTAACAACATCTCTAATAGTATAATAGGAGAAGGTCTTAGTGTCAATCTATTAATGCCTGCAATGTACATACATAATTAATATGAATGAGGTCTCAAGTTCGAGTCTTCGCTATGCCAGAGTTTTTTTTACTTTAAAAAAAAAAAAAATTAAAACGTGCATAGGACGTGTATAGAAATGTTTTTTCGCCATCTGAATGATCAGAATTCAGTAAACGTTTTTTCGTTTTTGCGGACAAGTAGGCTCCAAGTCTCCCACACCCCTTCACGTCTATACAGACCGTCGCCACAAAATCTTTTATTATCGCGAACAATTAATTTAAGCAATTCGTTGTATATATAATTAGGATTTAAGTCATCGAACAACTGAATGATTATTGTGATTGAGTTTTGAAATGTCTTATTGCTTCAAATGCCCGAGCTTGGAGATTGTGATTTTTGTACGATCTTTATCATATAATTGTTGAATGTTGATATACTGAATTATAATTATACAGAAAAAAAGCTGTATATATGGGTAGGTTTTGCTGAATTTTTTATTGAAATATTATTGATGTATAAATATAATTTTTGAATAAAATCTGTACAATTTGCACAGGGCAAAAGTAGGAATTAACACGTGCAACCTACATCAATTGTAAAATTAAAAGAACACAAAAACCCTTTCTTCTACCACATTTCTCCAAAATCCACTAACCCTAACCCTCCCTACCCCAAAACCCACCAAAATATTGTAAATTAGAATATTTAGAGTAAATAAAGAAGAATGAGGCGGGGGGGGGGGGGGGGGGGGGGGGGGGGGGGGGGGGAACCCTCATTTTCTCATCCTATTCTTCTCATTCACTTTCAAAAACTACTCATCTTCATCCTCTTTTCATTCCACGTTCATAAAAATCCTCCGATATCGAATCTGATTTCTTTTTCCAATTCATGCAACTATGCGTAGAAAACAATCCAAAGATCCCACCTTTCTTTTTATAATCAAATCAAAGATCAAATTTTTTATTAGAAAGATTCTATTTCTTTCAGTTTTGTTTTTGTTTAAAATTATTGTTTGTGATTTTTACAGGTATTATTGCGACTATTGAGATACTTACTTGACGCACGATTCGGTGAGTCTTTTTATTTGTCTTCAACTTTCGCAGTATTTTTTTGTTAATTGTTTTTCCGTATTTGATTTGATTTTTAGGGTCCAGGGTTTAAAATTTAGGGTGATTGAAGCACATGATTGTTATAGAATTGGGGGAAAATTAAGTCTTTCGAAATTTTATGCAATATGATTCGAAAAGAGTTCTCTTTTCATGTGTATTTATGTAATTCTGTTTAGATTTTATGTTAGTTACATTGATGTTTAAAATTAAATAAATTGGTGGAGTTTTTTACTTTATGTAAGTATAAATTTCTAGAATTGTGACTCTATATGGTAAATGAGATTTGTTTTACCTTTTGTAGGAAGTGAAAAGTGATGGTTTTAGTTTTCAAATAGTAGAAGGTAAATATCATCTTTTCTACATCTTTTGTTTTGTTTTAAAAGTTTTGGTGAATTGTAATATTGTATGTGTGTTTTATGGTTTGATCATTTTGTAGAGGCACAACTAAGGAGTAATATGGAACAATTGGAGGTAAATATTGAGGAACTTCGCAGACAATATGAGTCTTTGCAAGTAAGCTTTAGAATGGAGGAATCTGACAATATTGCAAGTAATTTTTGAAAATACCTATTTTTTGATATCTCTAAATTTAGGAACCTAGGGTTTACCTATATTTGGTACTTGAATTGTTGAAAAGTTACACACACCGGGAATTTTGGGGTTTCCTTTCAATTGAATAGAAAATATAGAATGATGTTGGTTTGGAAATGTGAATTGGTAATCTATACATTTGTCATCTTTTGATATAGCTAATTATCAATTATTGTTTCCTCCATGTCTGATGTTGATTATATTTAATTTGAGAGTTTGAGAGGGAATGTTTGATTTGAGAGGGAATGCGGTTGAAAAGTACACGGTCAAGATGGAGATAGCAGAGTACATCAAGGAGTCTGAGAAGAGTCACAGCCTAACTTCAGTAATTATTCGTCCTTTTTTTTCCTTTCATTTAAATTGAATAAGAATATAGAATTATGTTGTTTGGTTAGGAAGTAATTATCTGTTAATTTGTAGATTTGTCATTTTTTAATTATATTGGGATCGAAATAGTTAAGGGAAATCTCTTAATTTTTTAGTTCGATATAATTTTACGACTCTCTCAAAAATTATTTTAGCCTGTGCAATTTTCAATTTGCATAGGTAAGACTAGTTTGAATAATAAATAAATAAGTTAGAATTTGGATGAATAGATATTCACAACTTATCCTGTCTACTATTATGTATTGTTTTGTAAATGTTCTAGATTATGAGTTTTCTCATAATGTGGGTCTAAAGCTGGGCTGAGCTGATTATTGTGTATATGTGTAATGATTTTGTGGTTGAATGACTTTTGATCAACAAGCATAACTTACTGACATGAGCACCAGCATAGGAAAACTAAGAAACGTGTAACATGGCAGCATATTTATCAACTGATTAGCATCCATCACTCTCTACAATATATTATAGATTGAAGATTGCACACAAAGAAAGGAAATACAAGATCACAACAGGAGGAACAAATTTATACAGGCAACCCAAACACAAGAAACATTTCTAACATCCATAATACATCAAATTCCATTGCGAATGAAGTACTATATGAAAGGGATGCAGTACTAAAATTTGGCAATGCCTGGCCTGAATTCTGCAACAGCTATATCTCAACAACAACAAATACAATGAGCAGCAGCCTGATCAGTGATTAGCTCAATTAGCTTTCAACTCTTGGAAAACATTCAAGTCAAGCAAACTGTTTACTGCCCCTGCTCAATCTCAGCCTCATCTACAATTCAATATTACAATCAACTCCACTGATCCCAACTCCCCTTTTCCTCCTCTTCCTACCTTTCAAAAGCTTCCTCTCATCCTCCTCTGCAAAAAATAAAAAAAATAAAAAAAAGGAAGAAGAAGAAGAAACACACAGGGTTCAGCCTCTGACTAATCCAACAATCTTTAATCGAGACTCCACACCACTGCAGATAGTATTTGGACATAGAGAAAAATTACAGCAAATTATGCTCCATCAGTCAAGCTCCACCTCAAGATGCAGAATTATAAGATGCCAGTTCCCATCTTTCTTTCCTTTCTTTTCTTTCTAATAAATTGAAGTCAAGGATGAAGCCTAGATTACAAAAGAAAAAAGTATTGGGAGTTACCAAGGCCGGCCCCGAGTTCCTAAGGGCCCGAGGCGAAAGACCCAAATAATTATTTTTGAGAACCACGCAAAATACATGTCTATATTTACAAGGGGAATACAAATTTGGGGTCCCTATAATTGAAAAAAATCCGGGGACCACGGCCGCCTCACCGGCCTCAAGGTGGGGGCCGGCCCTGGGAGTTACAATATCGAAATGGTAAAAAGGATTACAATAAGTGATTCTTAATAAGACAATCTTGATCCACAGGAGATATCTTCTTGGCCTCTGGGATTTTTTTTTAGCAAGCAAAAGGTAGGTATCCTAGATCACCAAAACAATATATGGCGTTTGGGAGACAAAATGAGATCCATTATTTAATAAAAATTTAGCATTTTACCGGCACAATCTTGATGATTAGCTTGAACAATTCGCAAAAGAGCTTAAATAGTTGAACCCATTGCCAAAAATAGTTTAAATTCAGAATTTCTCAAAATTGTCCACCATTTTCGGCCGAATTTGAGAAATACTGTATTTTACTATTTTTACCGGGTTTTAGGGGCTAGTCCGGTGTCTTCTGCCGATTTTGAGAAATTCCAAACTTTGTTGTTTTAGCCAAGTTTTGTCGGGCTATGGAATTTATAGAAAACAATTGAACTGTTTAATAGAAATAGACTAAGGTAGTGTTTGGCCCAGCTTAAAATTAGCTTAGATTCTCCTTTAGAAGGAGAAGCTGGGCCAAACATATATTTTGAAAAGCTCTAAAAAAAGAAAAGTAGCTTTTTTTTATGAAGAAAAAGGAGCTCTAAAAGAAGCTACCAAGATCTACTTCTAGCTTCTAGCTTCTAGATCAAAACCTCAAATCAAAACCCAACTCTCCCCTTCTTCTTCGATTTGATCTCCCCTTCTTCTTCTAGATCAAAACATATGTGACAAAAACCGATCCATGGCTGCAGCTGCTGAATCCGATTCATCTTCTTAAAATTCCGATCCATGGCTGCAGCTGCTGAATCCGATTCATCTTCTCCCTTTGCGCCTTCTCTCGATGCTGGAGACTCCACGGACAAAAACCCCAGCCCCGCTGGGTAGTTACTTTTTTTTATTAAAATTATTTTTTTACTGGTTCTTGAATTGGAACTATTGATTGATGGAATTGGTGGTGGTGAGTCTTTCCTGAAATAACATATATAACAAACTGATGTTCTTCTCTTAATTACAACTATGATTCTATAAGAGAATTACAAATAAATCAAGTATAAAAATTCATAGGGATTAGGGATTTGGTGGAGATTAGGGATTAGGGATTAGGGATTTGGTGAAGATGATGTATAAAAGTAGTTTTTAATTGATATATGCCAAACAACTTCTAGCTTAAAAGTAGCTTTAAAGTTAAAAAAAAAGCTGACTATCCAAACAGCTTCAGCTTTTAATTTCAAAGCTGTACTTTCTAGCTTCTCCTTCTGAAGTAGCTTTAAAGCTAAAAAAAGCTAGGCCAAACGCACCCTAAGATATGAGTATAATTTTATTCTATTTATTAACATGCCGATACGGTTATCTATTCACCTATCATACCTTTCATTTTATTGTAATTTCACTTGGAATAGGTTACACTCAATCAAAATTCATCTTTTCTATATATTCAATGAAAAATTGAAACACGACGATTCTTTATAGGGATATGTGCACAAAAGAGAGGCTGTCCACCAACGATCTATTGAGGAATTCCACTAGTTTAGCCAAATTATGTGCGCTACTTCACCTTTTCTACTTCACCATGTTGACTAGATTTTGTGGGCTATATATGCTTTGTTTTCGGTTGATTCAGTGAAATTATGCATTTCATTATTTTGATCAAATCCACACTTTTTGTCGATTTTTTGAAATTTTTTTGAGTTTCCCTGTTTTAACCTATAGGCTCTGTTTTCAGTCAATTTAAGGAAATTCTAAATTTTTTACTTTTACCACATTTTGTAGGCCTAGTCCACCGTTTTCGATCGATTTTGAAAATTTTTAAATTTTACTATTTTGACCAATGTTCCACTGTTATAGTCCCCACCGATATTGACCGGTTTTGAGAAATCTGAATTTTCCTATTTTGGTCAAATTTAGGGTACTAATAATCCACAACTTTCGGCTGAATTTGAGAAATTTTGAATTCCACTATTTTTGGTAGATTTTGTGGACTATAACCCATAAAATTGGTTTAAAAGGTAATTCGAATATTCAGAACAGTGACCAGCGAAAGTTGGCTAAACATTTAAATGCATAATTTCTCAACATAAGCATAATTTGTGGATTATAATTCAAGAGAGTAAGCTAAAATTTCTTGAATTTGACCAACACTGATGGACTATAAGCCCCAAAGTAAGAAAGTTCAAAGACGGGTGCTTAATCTGTTTCTGCGTGATTATAAAATATGACCACCTAAATAACAAAACATAGAACCAGAGATACAACTAACAAAAAATTCAAACTTCTCAAGTTACTAGTTGTTTTCCCCAATATATTATGGGTAGAAAATCATGCATCAAGAAAGGAAATGCAAGAACACAAAGCAAGTAAACACAAATGTCATCTATAAACAATGGCAAATCACAAAAACTTCAACTAATAAGGAGAAGCATAGAGACAGTTTTAACGTGTATGTTATATCAAATTCATTTCAAGATGAAATACATGTGAAAATAATATAAACAGCAAACATAACAGGTCTGACCTGAATTATGTGATAGAGTGTGGTCACTTCATCCATAAACAGAACTTACTAACATGGCCACTGACATAGCTGAGGAGATATAAGTTATAGAGCAATTGGTTCCTCACGCGATTAGTTTCATTCTCTAATCTATAATTCATTCTAGATAGAAGATCACACAACAATAAAGGAATGCAAGATCACAAAGCTAGCAGACCAAAATTTTATCGGCAATCCAAACACAAGTAACAATTCTAAGACCCATAATATATCAAATTTCATTATGTATGAATCATATATGAAAGAATTGTAATATGAAAAAATTGGCAATGCCTAACCTGAATTCTGCTAAACTATACACATGTGCCGGACAAATGGGAGAGATCTGGTCTGATAGATCTGAGGTGATGAGGTGAGAAGGCGGGAGATGGAGGAGCTCCGAGATCGGAGGTGAGAGGCGGCGGCGGCCATGGCCATCAATAATGGCGGAGCTGAGCTGCGTTGCGTTCTTATTGGGATAGATTAGTGGGGGAGAAACAGAAGGACAAGTGGCGGTGGAAAAAGAGCTTGTTATGTGGGTTGGGCTCGGCCGGGCCTATTATTTATAAGTAGGCTGGACCATAACAGATCCATTGTGTGGTTTACAACTCGTCAAGTAATTTCAAATTTTGTACACAATTTGATTTTATGATGTAGATCACAGCTAACGATCTGAATTTTCATTCTGGATGATCAAATATGAGTTTGAGATGCTAGCTAGTATGTAGAAGAAGTATTTAGACAGTGTATCAATCCAACTTACCGTAAGATGTGCATCCATCCCCACTCAGCATTTCGCACAGGCTGACGTAGGGGCATAGATTTTACTTCAGTTCATGCAGGAAAACCGTTGCTGCAATGCATTGGTATTTTCTTACTGAAATAGATAATGCTCAAATTGCATTTAAAGCTTCCCAGTGTTGTGTCAATTTTAGGCGAGGCAAAGTCGAGGAGTTGGGGGTGAAGAAGGAGGCAAAATGGGGGTGATCGGTGGTGACTTGGTAATGCAAGGAGGAAACTTTGAGAGACAAGAGCAACACTTTCAATGCGATTCATTTATGTTAACATCAAATAACACATTTAATATAGGCAAAGCATTTACCTAAGTCAGTCATGCTAATATAAAATATATTCAGTATTTTTCTCTAACACATTAAAAGAAAACGATATTTATTGATTCATACGGAGACAATAACGTTTACTACTATTTTATTTAGGGCAAAAATGTCCATATAACATTTGCAAAAGTACATTATACTCATTCATCCGTTAACTTAACACATTCTGTTAAACCTAAATTATTAAAATACTGTTTTACTATTTCCTTTCATAATTAATCTCTTCTTCTTTCTCCTCCCATTCTCATATTCTCTCTTCCTTTATCTTTGTGTTAATGGCTTCCAAATCCTCTCTACTTAATACTCCCTCATTACGTCACTCTGGCTCTTTCTCTCAAAAGTAGAAAGTATATCTTTTAGGATATGTGGGTTCGGATTTGTTGGGATGGGTTTGGGTCTTTTCGGCGGGTTTGTTATGTGTTAGGAAAAGTAGAAAGTAGATATTGAATTTTGGAGGTGTTTTGTAATGTGGGTTGGGATTTGTTGAGATGGGTTTGGGTTTGTGTGGGTTTTTGTGGGTTCAGATTTACCGGCCACAATATTTTTGGTTATTTTGTGGATGAGTAGTTAATTTATGCTGTTAGAAGGATTTTCAATTAGTTGGTTGTAATATTTTTGAGTACTTCTTTAAATGGAATATTTCCAATTGATTAAATGAAAATTACTGTTTAGGTTTGGGAGAGTTACTTATGATCATGCACAAATGGTTGTGTTTGTTATCATTTTCTATAAACATTCAACATAGTACAAATTTGAGACAATCATATACTGTATCCAGTTCCTTGTTATGATGCTCGAATATGTTGATTGGGTTGTTTGGTTTTGATTAAAGGAGTTGTTTGTTCTTGTGTATCTATATTGTTGTATGTTTAAGAGCAAGTTTTAGTGGGGAGAAAATGTTTCATTCAACTGGGGGGAGGGGGGGGGGGGGGGGGGGGGGGGGGGGGGGCGGGATGGAGTTGTGGGTGCGTTCTAGTGCGAACTTGATATCTTGAGAGGGGGGGGGGGGGGGGGGGGGGGGGGTCAGGATGAAGTGTCATGAGAGAGCATTTGAAAGCTCATAGAGTGAAATTCTGCTGAATTCAACAGCTATAAATATACTCAACTAGGTGACATGTCTTCAAGCAAACAAAATCAAACAAACAAGGTTGTGGGTGGCTCGAAGTCATTGCCGAGAGTCAAGCAGCATGGTTGTATGAAACCTTGTGGGTATCTTGAAGTCACTGGCTCACCGCCGAGCCTCGAGCGGATAACAAGGTTGTATGAAACCTTGTGAGTAACTCGACGTCACGGTCGGGCGTCGAGCGGCAGCAAGGTTGTAAGAAACCTTGTGGGTGGCTCGACGTCACCGCCGCGCGTCGAGCGGTAGCAAGGTTGTATGAAACCTTGTGGGTGGCTCGAAGTCACTGCCGAACATTGAGCGGTATCAAGGTTGTATGAAACCTTATGGGTAGCTCGAATTCACCGCCGAGCGTCGAGCTGTACTAAGGTTGTATGAAACCATGTTTGTGCCTCGAAGTCACTGCCGAGCGTCAGGGCGACAGAGGTTGTGGGAAACCTTGCGGCTGGCTTGAAGTCAGCGCCGAGCGTGAGTAAAATTTTAAGAAACCTTGTGGGTGGCTCGAAGTCACTGTTGAGCGTCGAGCAACAACGAGGTAGTGCAAAACATTAGGTTAGCTTGGAGTCAGTGTCGAGCGTCGAGTGGTAGCAAGATTGTATGAAACCTTGTGGGCAGCTCGAAGTCATTGTCGAGAATCGAGCGTAGTACACTTAGAGATTTTAGATGATCAGTTTGTGTTCATTGTGGTAAAACAAGGATGGATAGAATTAGAAACGAGTATATATGAGATATGCTAAAGGTAGCTCCAACCAAGATAAGTTAAGAGAGAATCGCCTTAGGTGGTTTGAATATATCACACGTAGACCTAGTAGTGCCCCCATAAAATGAGTGATTTGATAAGTATTGAGGGTAGAGTTAGGGGTAGCGGAATACATAAACTAATTTGGATGGAAATGGTAAGAAAAGATATGATAGCTTGTGACCTTATAGAAGATACTGCGCTAAACCGAGCAGAATGGAAAATCAGGATTTATATAGTCCGACCCCAACTAGTTGAGAAAAAGGCGTTGTTGTTGAAGTTTGTATTCATTGTGGGTGCGATAAAGGCACGTGTGCTACACGTGACTCGGCTGACGTCACGGTTTGGGAAATCAAGGAGTCCTTATGTTATCCACCGTTGGATCAAATCGGATGATCAAGATTGGGTGTGAAAATTGAGGCATCCCTGAGTTGCCTATATATACCCTCCCTTCTTATTCTCCTCTTTACTTTGTCTCACTTACCCCAGAGTTTCTCTTTATAGGATCTGTTTAGGCACCGACGACTAGCTTTCCGACGTCCTTTCCGGCACCAGGTTAGTATTTTTATATTATGTTGAGAATTCTGTCCAGTTCCTCCACATCCACGTCTGGCCGAGGAGACAGCAGTTCTCCTTCTAGGGAAGCCCAGCAAGTTTCTTCTGAATCCACATCATGGGAAGAAGTTCAGAAGGTCTACAAGTTCGAGCATATCCGAAGTAAAAGACCTTCGTGGTGGAATTGAGTGATTCAGATGAAGAGGTCGAAGAGATGGAGGTGGTCGGTGAAGGTGAACCAGTGGATATTGACGAGGGCTAGGAAAAGGAGATGGAGGAAGTCGAGCTGAATTTAGCGAGTGAGGGGGGAGACGATGCCGAGGACGAAGGTGAAAGGTCTGACAATAAAGTAGCAGACAAGAAGGAAGAGGGCGAGGGTGGAGGCAATGAGGTCGATACACCGGAGGGGACCCGGTTGGCATCGCCCTATACCGTGAGGCCCCCCCGTATTCGGGGGAGGAGGCTGAAGTGGACTTTGAGTGGCCCATTGAGTTCTTTCCGAAGGGCAGGCTTGATGTCCCCTATCTTCAGCAGCGGGGTTCCATCGGAATGTACCCGGACGACCTTGAGAATTTGGTTCAGTACGGGGTGCAGCCCTCCTCACCGAGCGGTCAGAGGATCAAGGCGGCAGGCATATAGAGCGTGTTGGCAAGCACCGATCTCCATTGATACGGGCGGGCTACTTCATTTCCCTGGAATAGGAGTTGATGGTGCCAAACCCAAGGCTCCGACCAACGGATAACCTGGCTCCTTGGTTCTGTATGTTTCCACTCGACGCCTTCAGCTTGGGATTAAGGTTTCCCCTGCACCCGTTCATGAAGCAGGTGTTGAATTGGGCGGGACTGAGTCCGGTGCAGTACGGCTCAAACTCCTAGAAGCAGATCGTGTGCTTCATGCTGCTTTGCGAAGAGAGGGGAGTCTCTTTGAAGTTGAAGTATTTCTGAGCCTGCCTGGGGATCAGCTCGGTAGGGACGAATGAGGGGTTTTATTACATTTCCCCTCACCCCTTGTGACTGGTAGTCCACGATCACCCGAACTCCATCAATGAATGGAAAGAGAAGTATTTCATCGTTCGGAACCAAGGTGTCTTGGGACATCCCGACGAACTGATACTTCTACAAACCTAACCACAAAGCCCCGAAGGAGAATGACTTTACGAAGGAAGAGAAGGAGGACGTGAGGTAGATCGTCGCCAAAGGGAGTATCAGTTGGGCGAATGTGACCGAGAGGCACTTAGCGAGGATTGGACAGAGCCCCATCGACCCATGTATGTTTTTCGTTTCCTTTTTCCGTCTACCTTTTTTCCTTCGTTCCCATAGCTCGTGTTTTCTTTGCAGCTATGGATGATGCAGAGATTGAAGCGAGGAGGGCCTTCTTGGCCAAAAAGAAGGCGGCCGAGCAGTAAAAGCAGAAGAAGAGACTCGCCGCTGCTACGTCCGGGGGGGGCTTCCGTGGCGAAGTCCAAAAGGTCAAAGGCTTCGACGATTTTGGGTGCCTCCTGGCCAGGCCAAGTCGGTGCCGAGCCCTGGCAACCTTAAGGTTGCCGATATGGTGAGGTCTGGTCTCCTGCCCGTTCGTCCTGAGGCCAGGGAGATTGTATGGGAGAAGGGATTGGCACCCTGGGCCCCCAACTGGTTTGTGAAGTCGGTGGATTCTCCAACAGATGGTCTGGTGGCGTTTGAGGCTATGGAGCACCTGGCCACCCCTCGGGACAGGGAGAGCCTATCGACCGAGACCCTCGAGTCGGTTGTCATGAAGTGGGCTCAAGCCGATATGATGGTAAGTGCTTTCTAAGCCCCGTTAGTTGATCTTTTCATGTTCTTGAAAATTTCTAAATCTTTGCTCTACGTTCACAAGCAACTCTACAAGGGACAGAGCTGAGAAGGTGGTACACCCGCGAGCTCCAGCAGTCCGAGCGAAATGCCAAGCAGTATGAAAGGGAGATGAAGGACCAGAAGCTGTTGGTCCAAGCTTTGAAAGCTCGCGAACGGGCATTTAAGTCGGAGCTTACCACCGTCACCGAGGACAGGGCTCGGCTGGACAAGGAGAAGACCATCCTGTAGGAGAACGAGAAGAAGCTGCTGGCTGCGAAGCTGGGTGCCATCAACAGGGTTATCTTCGCCAAGGATTAGGGGTACGACCGGGCGATTGAGCATGTACTGCAAAAGTATCCCCATCTCAATCTCGAGGGTTTCAACTTCACAATCAAGTTTCCCGAGGCCCCACCCACTCCGGGAGGAGGTGACGACGAGGGGGATGATCGCTCGCCTACCCCTGAGGACGAGCCAATCCCGGATGCTTCCGAGGTTAACACTGCGTGAGCCGATGAGGTGTCCTCCTCTCCCAAGCAGTAGTTCATTTCTTTTCTTTCTTTCTTTCTTTTTTGGTAATTGTCAAACGCAGACTGGCCCCCTCTTTTGTATGGATATTTATTGATGAATGAAAAAAAGATATATTTGGACCGAGCTTTTGGACTTAAAATTTTTCATATGATGTTTTGTGTGGATGCTTTGTGTTATGCGATTTGACCAGGTCTACGAGACTCGGAGTGATATATCTCTTCCTTCTTTTATCAGATGACCGAGCATATTTTGGCCGACCCCCCGTGGTGCCGAACTCTAGTATCTTGGGAATAAGGTGAAATCCTTGGAGTCTACCCAGGCGGGCCACCATAAAAAAAGCCAGGGACCAAGGTTTTAAATCTCGGATTTCGGACTCGTCTCGGTAAGGGGTGTTTCGTCTCGGAGATCTCGGGAAAATGTGATCATCTCGAATTTTCATTTTGGACACTCAATCTATATAATAAAACACAAAGAAAGCTATCAAGTGGCTCTCCTTCGATCTCTCCAAAAATCAAAGGTCTAGATCTAATCTTACAAAACATATTTTTCCCCTAAAAATTATCCTCAAAACTCAAATTCAAATCTCCCACCCAAAACAACACCTATATATTTTTTTTCTCTCCCTCCCTCCCTCCCTCTTCTATTCAAAAAAATTAAGAAAATAAAAATTTTAAAATTTTTAAAAAATTAAAAAACTAAAAAAATTTAAAATTTAAAAAACTTTAAAAATAGTTCAAAAAAAGTCAAAAAAATCATATAATATGTTTTTTGCTACTTCAATTAATTTGCTAGACCTCCAAAACTATTTCATATAATCAAACAAGGTGCATCGTTCCGAAGACGTGCCGTAGGCACGTGTCAACGGGCAAACCTAGTATATATATAAAGAAAAGTGAGCCTCATATAAAGTATGAGAAAATTTTCCTTTATACAAAGTGATTATACTCACTTGGTTGGACCATTATGGAAGATCCACTCTGTCCATCATGTTTATCATGCCAATAGATGTATGTGTAGAAAAAATCAAGTGGTTTGGAGATCATTCACTCATGCATCATGTGGTTGAAAAATGAACGATTTCAACAGTAATACAAATCGAACTACAAATTGGAACCACATAATGCATGGATGAATGACCTCCAAATCACTTAATTTTTTCCACACATACATTCATTGACATGATAAACAAGATGGACAGAGTGGATCTTCCATGAGGACCCCACCAAGTGAATATAATCACTTTGTATGCGGAAAATTTCCTCATACAAATATGAGGCTCGCATTACTCATATATATATATATATACTAGATTTGCCCGTGGGCACGTGCCTACGGCACGTCTTCCGAACGAAACAAAACACGAAAAGCCCTATAAACAGTAAAACAACAATTATGTAGCTCAAGTTTGAATAGTATGACAATAATTAGTTATAAATAAAAGTCCATGTTTCCATTAGTATATGTTGAAAAATAATTATAATTGGGGGTGTAAAATCTAACTTCTTAGAACTTTAAGTATGGAAAATGATGAAATTTAACTATTGAAGAGATATTTTCTATTTTCAATATAACATGTGCAATAAAAAAACATAAAAATTCTGAAAATTTACAAACCTGAAATCTTAAAATCTAAATTTCTAAGTAAATAAAGAAAGAATTTGGTTTTGGGGTTTAAAGATAGGGAGAGAGAGAGATAAATATGAAAAAGTGAAGAGAGAAGAGAGAGAGTAATAAAGTAATGAGTTTTTTTGTCTTGGGGGAAAAATTTTGGTTTTGGGGTTTGAAATTTTGGGGGGGGGGGAATGTGTTTTTTGTGGGCCTTTGATTTTGGGGGGATTGAAGGTGAGCCACTTGATAGCTTTCTTTGTGTTTTATTTACTTATATATATATATATATAAGCATAAGCAAGATATTATGTGTTCTACATATCATTTTTCTTATAAAATATTGTATAATGTAACTAATAACATGAATTAATCACAATAAATATTTGCAGAATTTAACAGCTGTATAAAAGAGAATGTAATATTAGTATATAACTAAATTGAATTTGCATTGAATAGAAAAATGTATTAGTTTCACATTAGAGAGACAAACATTTCACATTATCTTAGCTTAAGGTCCTATATTGAAAGACTTCTATGCAAAAAGTATTAAAAAAAGTTATATTTTCACAATAACATTAATGTCTATTTCGGCCGATATTTCGGGAATTTCAGCAATATTTCGACCGATATTTGGGCAATTTCGGTCGAAATTCTATACATTTCGGTCCAAAACGATATAAAGTATAAATCTGTGATTTCGTATCGGCAAGCTAGCCTAAACAAAATTCAGACAAAATTTTGACCATATCGGCCGAAATTTAAAACAGTACTAGGGATCGGGATGTGGCATTTACTTTCTACATGAAATGTTGCAGCAATTGAGCTTAGAAATGGCTCGTCTGAAGAAGGCAATGGTCGACCGGGATCTAGGGAGCGCCGAGACTCGACTATCAGCTTCTGGTGATTCGTCTCGGGCACCCCGTTCGAGGCACCCCGTTCGGCTGACTCGTTCCTTCGAGAGATAATAGTGGAAAAGGAACTTGAGATATACAGATTGAAGGTCGCACTCGGGGTGGCCGGATCCTGAACTGCTTCTCTGAGAAGCGGCTGGCCTTCCGTTCGTGACCCTTCTCAGACCCTTAGACTGGAGCTGCCGAACCTACCTTGTATGAATGTGTTGCCTTGGAATTCGAAACACTAGTCTTGGAAATTGTGGTATTTGTTTAATAGCGTCGCCTTGGGATTTGAAACGTTGGTCTTGGAAATTGTGGTATTTGTTTAATAGCATTGTCTTGGGATTTGAAATGCTCGCTTGGGGATGTGTGGCAGCGACTCCTTCACAGCCAATAGATGAGAATGGGCGACCCAGATTCGTCCACGTCATTTTTGTGGGTTTCGATGGCGTTTTCCTCTCGTAGCCTATATAAGCTCCGCTTATCTTTCAAGCTTTTGTCAAGTGCCTTAGTTTAAGCGATTCTCCTGCTACCCTCTGACAGTTAGGGGTAAAGCGGTAAGTACGGTCGCTCTGTCCCTAGCTGCCAGCGAATGATAGGGTGATCGCTTCAGAGCTCAGACTCTACTGAAGTTGTACTACTTCTCGTATGTGGTTGCATGCTTTTGTAGAGCGTCTTTTTTCATGCGGTTCTCCTACAACTCACTGACAGTTAGGGGTAAAGCGGCGAGTATGGTCGCTCTATCCCTAGCTGCCAACAGGTGATCGGGTTATTGCTTCCTAGGGCGACTAGGCGAACTCATGTGAGATTAGGCAAGGCTAGCACATAGCTCAGCGTTCAGACCAAATGAGAAGTCAACCAGTGTTGTGGTAAATCCTGTGTTGGGTTCGAGTCGCAGGCCGAGCGATGAGAACTAGAGAGATTTTAGAGGTCGAAGTCCGGGCCGAGCAGAGAGGACTTAGGAGAATGTAAGGAACTCCCGTTAGGGCGAAGGCCAGGCAGAGGACTTGTGAGATTGTAAGGAATCTTCCTTCAATGTCGAAGTCCAGGCCGAGCGGCGAGGACTTGGAGATTGTAAAAAATCTCCCGTTAGGGTCGAAGTCCAGGCCGAGTGGCGAGGACTTAGGATGGGCGAGGACTTGGGAGATTGTAAGAAATTTTCCGTTAAGGTCGGAGCCTAGGCCGAGCAGCGAGTGTTGACGCTTGGCTCGTTGGTGCTGAGACCTCTGAGGCTACGACCCCTAAGCGATCGCTTGGCTGCGTGACTGACAGGGCGGAGGTACAGGATTGGCTTGGCGGCTTGCAGTGACAGTTTTCCTGGCCTTGGAAGCCATCAGAGAAAGGGTTAATGAGAGCGGGTTGGAAGAAGTGGCTGGATCTGCACACGGTTCCCACAGGCAGCGCCAATCTGATGTTGTTTTCAAGGTGTGGGAGCAACAAATGATGAGTTCAATTTATGAGGGGGAATGATAGATCTCAGTCGTAACTAGATCTGGTGTGAGGTTGGGGAAGCGGATCTGCTGGTGGTTGCTCTCGCTGTTGGTCGCCGGATTCCTGCACAAAAGCCCAGAAACACCAGGAGTTTTCCCGGTGGTGACTGGAAAAATTGAGATAGGATTTTGGAGGCTAAAAGTTCCTTGCCTAATCACAGTCTGGCATTTATAGGCAGAGAGATCGAACCCTAATGGACCGGGTTGACCATTCTTTGTGGGCGGAATAGATGTAGAGGCCAGGCTAGCAGCCCACGGAGCATGCAAGCCTACTCCAGTGGGTTTCTGGATCTTGATAGAATCTGACGGCTCAGATGAGGCCAAATTTTTACCCACATCAGTCCCACATTTAGGGTTTGGCCCCACCTGGCACTAACCCTAAAGGAGCAGTGATAGATAGGCCCCTGTGATATACTTGCATTGCATATTTGCATGTCATGTTAGATTAATACTATTTGCGACACTCTGCTTTCCCTGTTTTCTCAATCAATCTCAATCCCAAGTGAGTCTTCTAAGTAGATGCATGCTTCCAGCTTTACTGATATAACTAAAGAGTTAACATTGCACAGTAGTTTAAATAATAGACAAATATATCGCTCTATGATAAAAACGAGTAGAGGAACGAGTTCCGAGAATCGGTTTTTGTGGTTGTTATTAAAAATATAGCATGGGCTTCTTTCTGAACGTCTTATTGTTGTACCAAATAAACAATACAAACTTAAACTATAGTTGAACAAACTGACAGAATTTTTTATTAGCTACTACATTAGAAACCTGAGTAAGACAATCTAACTGAATAAAGAATGCATAATTGCATACTAAATAGTTCTCACCTTAACTCTACATGGAAATTGAAGACAATAAATAATACTGGGAGTTGCATAAACATTAAGTATACTAGTAATCTGTACATGTGATGCACGTTCTAATTTTTTTTTATATATAGTAAATAATAAGACGTAATCTGGCCTCGAACCTGAGACCTCCGTTTACTCATACGACTCTTTACAAATTAGCCATAGTGGCACAAATTTTTATTTTATATGAGTGACACTTTTGAAAATAATTACGTCGTAAATAAATTTGAACTTTGAAGGTATTATGGTAACTAACAATAGTTGAGTAAATGAATGGTCAATATAACTCCTATTTAAAAATGAATGGTTGAGATTAGACGGTTGAATGTCTATAAATTACAGGTTGTCTATAAATAACAACCACAACTCTCCCATTACAGTATTAGATTCACATTGCTGATATCGAAACTTTTGATTCAAGAACTCCTAGTCTCCTACAGATATTATGAAGTTGTTGCTTAATAAATTTTACTATATCTTTACCATAGATATTATGAAGTTGTTGCTTAATAAATTTTACCATATCTTTACCATGTCTCATATATGCTCGTTTCTAATTCTATCCTTCATGGTTTTACCACACATCCATCTTAGCGTCATCATCTCCGCTACACTTAATTTTTTGGACATGTTGTTTCCTTGTTGCCCAACACTGCTTCTTACACTATTGGTCTAGCGGTTGTCCTATAAATTTTTTCTTCAACTTCAAAAGTATACGTTTGTCACACAAAACACCCCTAGCGCTTCTCTACTTAAGCCACTTAAGCCACCCTGCTTGATCCTTTGTATAACATCTTCACAAATCTCCCCATATATTTGTATAATCAAGGCTAAATATCAAAAACTGTCTCGCTTAGGTATCTCATGACCATCAAGCTTCACTACTTCATTATTTGTGTTCCGAATGTCGCTAAAATAACACTTCATATACTCTGTTTTAGTTCTGCTTATTCTAAAGCCCCTAACTTTCAATGTTTCTCTCCACAATTCAAAATCATTATAATTATGAAAATTACAAAATCAGATTACTTCTAAATATGGGCACATGTTTTTGTCATCACCCGGCATTTGCTGTTTTAGAAACATACATACTGTTGAAGTTCATAGAAAGATGAGATGACCCCTTACATGAACATGTAAAACCAATTTCAACAAGCACAGCATTGGCCAATTTTGCCCAAATATGGAACATATGCAATGTTGTGCTGAAAGCTCTATAAACAAAAGCCTAGCACAACTATTCCATTGTAGTCATACAGCTAAAGGAGATTTGAGTTCCAATTCTTTCTACCGTTTTGTCTCATGTTCCTTTTTTCCAAATGAAATAGTTACATCATTTTTCTCACCCATTATCATCATATACCTCTAACTTTCTAGTCCATCTATATAATAAATCACAAAACAATTTGAAAAGAAGCTATTAAGTGGCTCTCCTTCAATTGAAATAAAATCAGTGGCTCACATTCACCCTCCCAAAAGACATCCCCCCCCCTAAAACTAATTTTTTCCCCCCAAAATATAAATAATCTTCACACACTCTCTCTCTCTCTCACACACACACACACATCTCTTCACTTTTCAGAAAATGATGAGCTACAAAATCAGACATTATTCAACAGTTGGATGGTTAGTGGTAACACTAGCATGCTGGATCTTCTTTAACTTCTTTATGTGCTTTGCCTGCACTTTCTTTATGTGTTTTGCTTTGCTTGCATTTTCTTTATGTGTTTACAGAGTTTTTCATATGTTGTATCGTTCACGAAGACGTGTCGTATGCACGTGTCCATGGGCAAACATAGTTTTCATACACTCATAAAATATGTTTCTAAGTCTATGAAAAATCTAAATGATAGTCAATTTTAGTAATTATTGTAATTATAATAGTTCTAACAAAACATACTTTTTCAGAAGTGTATTGCATGTTTAACTTTATAGATGAAACACAAGATGAGTTGATCATTACGACTTACAAATCATGATGAAATCTTGCCCTTATTTCGCACTGGGCGCTTGAGTTGTAAAAGATGAGAAAGGCCAGCAATGACATGTTGACGGGTAAGTGGAACACCTGTTTTTGCCAAAGCTCTTCCATGTTTATCCAGCAGCACAAAGCAAGGAACGTATTTTATGTCATAATGGATAAGCTGCATGTATTTCACAAATCACAAATCACAAGTTGTAAGTATAAAGTTTAATGAAACTCTCCAGTTGACAAGAATTGATAAGTGCAATGTTGTGGAGAAAAAGGGGGAAAAAACAAGATCGATGTCCTGAGGAGTAAGCAACAATCTCCATTGTATGAGCCAAGCATAGTGCTCAAAGAACCCACTGATGATCATTCCCTAAACAATTCTTTAGAACACAAAAAGCAGGTTGGCAGAAAGAGAACAGATAACTAGTAAAACATAGTTACCTTAGAATCAGAGAATATACCAAATGTTAATTTCTTTTGAGCACAAACATTTTTCCAAATTAGCAGCTTCAGAATCCACAACCAACAATCTAAACTCCTGTCCTTTGTCATTGTCAAGAAAATTTTGATAGTTCTAATGATAAAATATTCAGGCTAAATTAACACTGGCTTGGCCTCACTATTCACCAATCCAGATGTAAAACGTAGAATAATGAACAGCTACATTGCCTCAATATTCACCCATCCATACTATTTGTTTCCTTTTTCTTTGTACACGAGTACAATATTCATTGTTCCGCCAAAAATGTCCAGTGATCTAACTCACAAAGCATCTAAAATTGGTGATTAAAGCAGAAATTTCAAATGGCATATTCTTATCCTAAATCCTAGTCAGCATCTATCAAGTTATCTGGTACAATTGTTATTTGACGTAAATTCCTCGTAGTATGGCAAACAAACTAAAGATATGACCGGCTGATTTGAGGTGAGAAATCATAGGTCGCTTATTCTGCTCGAGAAAAAATCTTTAGTTTAATACCACCATCTAACTAAATTAATGCAGAGAAAAAATTCTACCCTACCACAAATGTGATTGATTAAACACACCATTCTTATCAAATCACATATTATTAAGAAAAATGGCTATGCTGTCACTTTGAGGAAACATGTTCCACTCAATTTATGTGTTAGATTCATCAAATTGTCTCCAAACAACATTTTTGCATCATAACATGCGCAAAATTTGAAGTATAGACACTGTTCAAGCAAAAATTAGTATTCACATGATTGACCACACTAATGGATCTCGTCATTTAAACCATATAAAGTATTTTTTGAACTTGACCAAAAAGATTATAAACTTAACCACTTATCTTGCACTTTTTTTTATATAGGCATCATGGAAACATCGCTCAAGGTTAAGAAGCTTCCAGCTATTATTCTTGAAATCCTAACATCTTAAGATAATCACCAGTTTTTGAATTCCTTTTCACTCACTACCCGCAACTGAAGCCTTCTACAATATTAAGAACGAACAACCTAAAAAATTTTAACTTTTCCAGCAATCAGCTCACTGAATGATCTTAAATGATAGAGTCCATGTAGGCTCTAGATCTCTAATTAAAAATCTACAGATAAAATTCAGTTGAAACTGTTATCTAATTGGCTTTTCAGATATTAGGTTCATGTATCTCTTATGCTGCATGTTAGGGTTTAAGCCAAGAACAAGCACCTTGGAGAACCTTCAGATCAAACAGAAGCCATTCAAGATTCACTAATATGAAACGAATCAATTACAAGGATTAGGGCTGTTGAGAATGTAGATTAGGGAAGAACTAGAGAAGAAAAGATCTTGGGAAAAGGACAAAGAAGTTTGTTACAATCTCCATGCCTCATTCACACGTTTCTATTCCTATTTATATTCCCCTGCCAGCGCTAGAGCTGTACACCAGGTTGGCGCCTTATTCCCCTTCAAACTGTGCATAAGCGTCCCGTGCTTGAATTGTGTTGTCCTTCACATTACATAGTCCTCCAAATACTTGGGCTTGACTCTGTTTCTCTTCTCTTTTGCTTCAGTAGTTGCTGCAACTGGCTGCGAATCAGTCGTTTCCGTCTCTACTGTCACTTGCGTATCCGCATCAATACCATCCCCTAAACGAGGAACCTCGCCCTCAAGGTTCAATTGTGGAAAAGCTCTGGTGATCACTGAAGTACTTTCCCAGCTATCCTCATCTGCGCTTAATCCCCTCCACCTAATTAGCAGCTGTTCTTCATGTCGGTTTCCCTTTTGGATGGTTCGTCTGCCCATAATTATCATTGGCTGGTAATACACCCCATCTTTTTCATTTATTTCAGGTATATCAGTGAGCTTATCTGTAGGATCTTCCCCAAAATACTTCTTCAGTAGTGCCACATGAAATACAAGATGAATTCTCGCACCTGCATGTAATTGGAGCTGATATGCAACCCTGTCAATTCTTTTGACAACCTGATATGGACCATAATACCTCTTTGACAATTTCTGACAATTTCTTTGTTCCACTGATTGCTGCCTTTAGGCCTGCAACTTAACATAGACCCAATCTCCCACACTAAACTCTTTTTCACTCCAATGAGCATCTGATTTATTCTTCATTCTTATTTGCGCCTGAAGCAAATTTTGCTTTAGCCTGTGCAATAGCTTTTGGAGAGAATTTAATTCCAAATCAACCACTGAATTAGCTGCCTTGCCTGCTATATAGTCAGGAAGCTTGGATGGCTATCTCCCATATATAATTTCAAATGGACTTATGCCTGCCGAAGAGTGCCATGAAGTATTATACCAATACCCTGCCAATGGTAAAAATTTCACCCAATCTTTTGGTTCTTCACTGACAAATGATCTAAAAAATTGTTCTATACACTTGTTCACCACTTTGGATTGGCCATCCATTTGTGGGTGATACGATGTACTCATTCTCAAGCTTGTCCCCTGCATCTTTGAACAATTCTTTCCAAAAGTTACTTAAGAATATTGGGTCTATCCAAAATTATGGACTTGGGCACACCATGTAGCTTAAAGATATTTGCTGCAAACACCTCCACCACTTTAACTGCAGTAAAGTTATTGGGAAGAGCAATAAAATGACCTCCCTTCAATAATCTATCTACTACTACCAAGATTGCAGTCTATCCTGAGAGTTCGGCAAGCCCGTAATAAAATCCATTATCAAATCCTCCCAAATCTGATCAGGGATAGGTAGAGGTTGCAGTAAACCCCCTGGCTTCGTAAATTCAATTTTTTTTTACAAACTTGGCAATGCTTGATGAATTCATAAACACTCGTGTGCATGTTCTTCCGATAGAATGACTCCTTTATTCTTGCAATAGTTTTAGCTACACCTAACTCCCCCTCCCCCCCCCTCTCCCCCCCCCGGAGTGGAATGCCACTCAAATAAGATCTCAGGTTGCAAGGACTGAGGCACCACAATTCTCCCCTTATATAACAGCAGACCTTCTCTCAGTAGCATAAAAGGTCTCGCTGTTGGGTTAAGTTTCAGCTCTTGCATAATTGTACTGCATTCATCATCCTGCAGCAATTCATCTATGATTTTATCTAGCAACCATAACCTTGGCTTCAAAATTGCAGTCTCCATCTGATTGAACTCAGCATGATCCACTCTTGATAAGCCATCTGCAGTTGAATTAAGCTTGCCAGGCTTGTAGATGATTTTAAAATCATATCCCACCAACTTGTAAATCCACGTTTGTTGCTCAGGGGTTTGGATTACTTGATTAACCATATGATGCAGACTTTGCTGATTTGTCTGAATGATAAATTCTGGCCCCAACAAGCATTGTCTCCATTTCTTAATGGCTTCTGTTATTGCATACATTTCACACACATAGGTGGATGCAGATTGCATTCTTGGCGACATCTTTTTGCTAAATTATGATATTGGGTGCCCCTCTTGTTGTAAGACTGCCCCAATTCCCTTTCTAGATGCATCAGCGTCTACAATGAATTGTTTTGAAAAGTCTAGTAATGCAAGGATGGGCGTGTGCTGCAATGCATTTTTGAGATTTTGAAAAGCTATATCATCTTCAGCAGACCAAACAAAAGCATCTTTTTTCAATAAATCAGTGAGTGCAGATGCAACAGTAGCATATTCTTTCATGAACCTCCTATAGTATCCAGTTAATCCTAAGAATGCTCGTAGCTGATGATATTTCTTTGGATGAGGCCACTCATGCATAGCTCTGATCTTTGTATCTGAAGCCTTTATGCCCTCCACTGAGATATCATGCCCCAGATACTCCATTGCTTGCTTGCCAAATGCACATTTGCTCTTCTTCACATAAAATAGGTTCTATTCTAATACCCTCAAAACCACTGAAATGTTGCAATTGTGAATCCCAGTCCTTACTATATATTAGTTTATCATCGAAGTCGAAGAACACCAAAACAAATATTCTCAGAAATGGCTTGACTATAGAATTCATCGCGGCTTGAAATTTTTGAGGGAGCGATTGTAAGCCCAAAGGGCATTACCAAAAACTCATAGTGCCCCACATGAGTTCGAAATGCAGTATTCTCTATAACCGCTGCTTGCACGCGGATTTGATGATAACCCGTTCTCAAATCTAGCTTGGTGAAGTACTGAGCTCCAAACAATTCATCAAATAGTTCCTCTGCAGTGGGGATTGGGAATTTATCCTTTATAGTAATAGCATTCAATGCTTTATAGTCGACGCAAAACCTCCATGAGCCATCCTTCTTTTTAACTAGCAAAACTGGTGATGAAAATGGGCTCTTACTGTGTTGTATAATACCTTGCTCCGTCATTTTGGCCACTTGCTTCTCTATTTCTTCTTTTTGAAAATGGGGATACTTATACGGTCTTATATTCAGAGGAGTAGATCCAGGAATAAGGTGAAGAGAGTGATCGTACTCTCTGCTAGGTGGAAGTCCGAAAACTTCATCAAATAATGGTGCATGCTGTTGTAGTAAGCATTCAATATCAGGGTGAATTGATTGGTCACGTTCATCTTCTCGCATCACCAAATGAAAATATTGGCTTATAGAATCTGTGTTTACCTCCCTTCTTAATGCAATTGTGTCGGAATTTGCCATGTCGGAATTTGCCCATCCCCTCCTTGCAATTTCATCTCTTGTTGATTATACGTGAATTCCACTGTCATCTGTTTGTAATCAATCATCACCCTGCCAAGGAGTCGTAACCATTGGACACCTAACACAATATCAGACCCAAATATTGGCAACACATAGAAATCAATTAAAAATGAATAGCCTTGTATTGTTATTGGTAGCCCCATACATTTCCCTACACATCTAAGAGTTTGGCCATCGCCTACCATCACACTAAATGAGGGGAAGGCTGTACGGGAATGTTTAAAAACTTCACTAGCCTCTCTTGGATGAAATTATTTGTACTCCCTGAATCAATGAACACCTGTACAGGGGTTGATGCAATAGATCTTGGGACTCTCAAGGTTCCCAAGGAGTCTTGGCCTGCAAATGCCTGAAATGAAATCTCAGGTGTAACATTATCACTGCCAGTGGTGTCAGCTTGTGTAAACTGATCAAGAACACTCTTCGATACTGCTATATTGGCTTGTTCTTCATCTTCATCCAACAACATCAGAAACTACCTTTTACACCTATGACCAGGAATGTATTTCTCATCACAATTGAAACATAAACCCTTCTCCTTTCGCATGGCCCATTCGGCTGGTGGAATTCTCTTAACAGGTAACTTTGAAGACACCAGAGTTGACGCTTGTGGAGATGGTGTGGGAAGTAGAGGTGGGAGATCACTAGGTGGTGGTTGCCAATGAGGTCTGTGAGTACTACCCTTTTGCCAGGAAATTCTTCTATCATTAAACTTTTCTTCTTGCAGTCGAGCCAACCCAATGGCATCTGCTAACGAAAGTGGTTTGTGAGCTAAAACTTCACGCCTGATATTAGGTTTCAAACCAGAGATATAATTGCTCATAATATGTGTATCTGATAAAGCCCTTTGTTTTATTCATCAGAACGTCAAATTGGTCCTAATACTCATCGAGTGAAGCAGTGTGCATCAATTTGAACAACTGGCCAGTGTAATCTACATAAGGAGACACTAAACCTAGCGCCTAACTCTTTAACAAATACCTCCCAATTCACAAAATCACCATTAGCAAACTTATATTGAAACCATGCCAAAGCTTTCACATCCATGTAAAAAGAAACTATATTCAGCTTTTGCTCCTGAGGTATTTGGTGATATGCGAAGAACTGATTGGCTTTAAAGAGCCAACCCATTGGATTATTGCCATCAAATCTAGGAAAATCTAACCTAGGATTCTTGAAGGAACTTGCATGATGTGAAAATGTGTGAGTATTTCTTATAGTGATCGGATGATCTATTGATTGATTATCTGAAGTAGCAGGTCGACTCAAGGCCTGATCTACCCTGTCTTCCACCCCTTGAAAATGATGAATCATGTCTGCCATCAGTGTTTTCAGAGTCTCTACATCAGTCGTCAGAGTCTGCAAATGCTCGCCATGAAATCGCATGACTTCCTTCATTTAATCCAATGATCGTCTTCCATCTGCCATTGCTAAAGCTCCACTCGACGAAGTACTGATTAGATTCCGGAATCCAATCGGTGAAAGCACCAATTGTTAGGTTTTAAGCCAAGAACAAGCACCTTCGAGAACCTTCAGATCAAGCAGAAGCCATTCAAGATTCACTAATATGAAACGAATCAATTACAAGGATTATGGCCGTTGAGAATGTAGATAAGGGAAGAACTAGAGAAGAAAAGATCTTAGGAAAAGGACAAAGATGTTTGTTACAATCTACATGCCTCATTCACACGTTTCTATATTCCCCCGCTAGCCAGGTTGGCGCCTTATTCCCCTTCAAACTCTGCATAAGCGGTCCGTGCTTGACCCGTGTTATCCTGCACATTGCATAGTCCTCCAAATACTTGGGCTTGACTTTGTTTCTCTTCTCTTTTGCTTCAGTAGTTGTTGCAACTAGCTACGAATCAGTCGTATCCGTCTCTATTATCACTTGTGTATCCGCATCATTGCATGTGGAATTATTCTGACTAACAAGTGCAATGAGCATAAGTGATGTGAATATCAATTATAAAGTCCTTAAACGTTCATATTCATTTTTGTGAGTAAAATATTGTTCCAAAAGCCAAAAAACATCTTGATGTATCATGAAAAATGTGAAGAAGAAATTTTCAATTTTCCAAAAGTGGTTCATCATCAGCTCACTTTTTCTCATTTTTCTGGAGTCTAAAAAGTGCTTTCAGGTCTCCAAACGTAACAACAGAGAGCTAAGAGTTAGGAGAAATTCATCATTAATCTATCATCTTTCTCCTTGAGACCTAATTTTTTTCCTAGCCCATTGGAAGATAATAATGTGTATCAGTGGCCACAGAAAGAAAATAATTATCATATCACAAACCCACGGTGAAAAGAAAAGGGAAAAAAATCAATTTAAACATCAACGCATCACTTGTTTGCATAACGTATGGTGTTTCTGATAAAAACTAGTAGACCACTTGACTAATTGGGAGAAACATGTCCAAACCACATGATTTTTATCCATTGTTTTCTATGCGTACATAGACTGCTTTGGACAATGCGGATCATACATTAGAGGCGTGAAATTTTTGTTCTTAACCTTAACCATAGGATGAATATATTCTTCCAATGCCCACTAATACCCATTACTCCCATCTTCAAATTCATCGCATAGCAACCCAATCCACTTCTCGACCTTAGCTCAACAAGTATATAACCCCTCCTTCCCACTCTAAAATACCCCCTCACAATCGCAATTTCAACAAGACGTAAATGTGCCGCACTATCACATGCTCATTACACAACAGCATACTGTTAACAAGACAAGTACCATCATCAATGGCAAAAATTCATCACCTTATCTTAAATTACAACTATTTCATACGACTTTTTTGTAGGATCAAAACTAAATGAATTACCTCAGGTAGCCACAAATCGTTCTCGGCGTCGGCGAGAACAAAACTAACCCAATCAGAATTCTTCTCCTCAAAATCAAGAACCAGCGGCAGCAGCGAATTGCACAATCTGCACTTGGGCGAATAGAACTCCACCACTGTCGCCTCCTTCCCTCCGGCCAGAGCCGCCGCTAGCGCCCTCTGCTCCGCCTCCCCCTGTTGTGATTGAGATAGAGACGGCGGTGATGGAGGGTTTTTGTTACGGTTTTTGAAGAGGGATTGGGAGGCGATGGAGGCGAGGGTGTGGATGGATTTGAAGAGGAATGGGGGGTCTGAGATGAGGTTTCCGCATGGGTTATTGGGGTTGGAATCCCATGACCACTTCCAGCAAAAGAGAGGAGGTTGAAGACGAGGAGGAGATGCCATTCTTGAAGCAGTTGAAGTGTTTGATAGAATGCTCGATCGTATTTATCGGATGCTTAGTGGGTTTCGGATCCTCAAGTGGATACTCCCCTTGTGGGTTCGGATCCAGTGGGGTCCCTATCTACAAACAATTTCCCCTTTGAATATCACAGATACGTTCACAATCTGAATGTGTTCATGTGAATTGTTGTATTCTTTGATCACTGACTAAAAGAGATGGAAACATGTTGGTATGATTAGAGTATCCAGTTACAGAAAAAATTATAGCATTTGATTTTGCATAACAACTGTCTCCAATAAAGATCATCGAATTTTTTTCGTTACTAGGGCCACTTTTTGAAACTTTTTGCGATTTTAGGCCACTTTTCAAACTATTAGCATTTTTGGCTATCAAGTACCACGTCAATAGCGACCGCTATTAGGAATAGCGGCCTTTTCATAGCAACCAACACATTGGACTCCTACACTTGGTAGATTTGTATAATTGCAAACCATTTGGTGTAACTGAGGTTGCTATTGTCAATAGCGGCCTCGTCTAACTAAGGCCGCTATTTCCAGTAGCGACCGCAGGTTAGCCCAGTGGCTTTTAGGCCCACCTGAGGTCGCTACTTGGATTAGCGGCCTTAGTTAGACGAGGCCGCTATTGACAATAACAACCTCAGTTACACAAAGTGGTCTACAATTATACAAATCTGTCAAGTGTGGGAGTCTAATGTGTTGGTTGCTATGAAGAGGCTACTATTCTTAATAGCGGCTGCTGCTGACGTGGCACTTACTAGCAAAAAATGCTAGTAGTTTGGGAAGTGGCCTAAAATCGCAAAAAGTTTCAAAAAGTGGCCTAGTAACGCAAATGATTCAAAGATCATCTAAGTGCACTATTTTTAGAGGAGAATCAAAGGCTATGATACTTTGTCATATAGTTTTGTTTATGACCAGTTGTGCATATGATAGTTTTCCTCCATCTACAGTGATGAAAGAGCTAGCTAAAAGTGACAATCTTGAAGATAAATTAGATGTGAATTCAACTACTAGGGCACAATCAAAAATAAAAATTCAAATTTTGTCCTCGTGCTGACTTATAGAGTTTAGTATTTATCTTTGATACATATACTTCTATTTCTAAACTGGCTGGAATATTGAATAATCTATCATATTTTGTACTAAGAGCATCCACAGTGGTCTGATGCATACTATGAAATCGCTTTTTGATCGTTTGTTGAAGTGGTGAAAAGATATAAAATGCATAATTTTTTATATAAAAAAAAACCGGTCTGATGTTTCGTCCGATCAAAATTTTGAATTTTTTTTAAATTTTATATTATTTTAATTTTTTTTAATTAAAAAAGAAAAAAAAATCGATGGACGAAACATGACTTGCTAAGTGGAGTGATTAATCACTAATTATTGATTAATTAACTAACTAAATCTAATTATCTAACTAATTAATTAATTATCCAACTGTAACCCCTGTTTCTCAAAATACATATTTTCTGAATATTTTTCGTATTTTAATTACTTATAAGTTCGTTATTATTTTAAACTCGAATTAATTGGGCTTTCTATTAAAATCTTTTCGAACCGGAAATTTGTATTTTCTTCGAATAACAGTATATTCCAACTTTAATATTTATTTTCTAAGTAATCGACTACTTGTATCTTATTTTATTACTATTTGGATTTTAATGAACTTTGATTGTCTCAAATCTCATTTTTGATACGTATGTCAAAATTTGTCATTGTTATTATTAATATTACTATATTTGATTATTGAATTAAAAATCTTCTTCTATTGCATTTAGTATAATTTGAGTATTGATTTGATGCACAAAAATTTATTTATCTTGTTACTATATTATTATTGATCTATTTATTTATTTATTTTTCTCTAGTTGTATATTTTTCTCATTGGGTTTTAATACCCATTCTAATTCCCCAAACCCATTAATAAAACCCAAATTCTATGAGTTCCTATTGGATCCTACCCCATTATCCCAAACCCAATAGCCCACTATATAAATACCCTCCTAAAAACCTACTTCACTAAACTCAACCCTAAAACCCTACAACTGCTAAGTACCCCAGCCGCCAACACTTCCTTCTTCTTCTATTCTCATACCGAAACCCATCACACCGTGCTCCGCCACCCTCTTGTGTCGCGCCGCCACGTCCCAGCATGAGTCACCACCACAGCGCGCCCAGCACCCGGTGTCGCCCTCCTTCCAGTCGCAACGTCAGCAACAGCCCTCCCGTTTGCCGTCGACCTCCCCCGTTCCCCTGCGGTGTTCGAACCGATCACCAGGCGCTGCCACAGCACCAATCGACCTCCGCCTGTACTCCCCTCGAAAGCAGCGCCCCCCCCCCCCTCTGTGGCAGCATAGCACCCTGTGCCGCCATCAGCCGATGCAGCCACTTGCGGAGCCGCCTCTCCCCGTCTCCTCTGCACACGCCTGAGCTCCGCCGTCACGACCACAACGACACCAACAAAACCCCCTTCCGATCGTGACTGCACCTTGCCAGCGCCGCCGTCGGTTTCCCTGGCAGTCGGAGCCAAGCCAGGATCGAACAGTAGTTTACTGTGTATATGGGTTTTGATCAGAGTGATTGTGGGCCGTCCGTTCGATCAGATCTTGATCTCCTTGATCGTGGGCCGTGGGTCATCCTCTTGATCATGATATCCATCATCTTGATGATCACATTGATTATGGGCCGTCGGATCTTCATGATCTTCATCAAGTGATCCTGGACTGTCCGATCCCCTCCCGATCGTGACTTGGTCTTCATCATCATCACCAGATCAGATCTCAGCCGTCCATCCGTCACCAGATCAGATCTCAGCCATCCATCCGATCGTGACCATCGGATCAGATCAAAGCAGATCCAGTCGTCCGATCATCTTGATCTCGATCTTCCATCAAGATCCGCTCTGATCCGATCCATCTCCGTTTTCCTCCATCGGATTATCCCCTCACCCAATCAAGGCAAGTCATTTCTATCGAATGTTATTGTATCATATTCGATAATTTTTATTGAATTCCGCAAGTGGATCATATTTGAAATCGTAAAATATTATTATATCTATCGTTGAGATGCCACTGATTTATACGAGCGAATCTAAGTGGTAGTCTCGACTTCGTGCCATCTTTTTGCCTTCTAATGTATAGGGATTTTCATACACCATGTAGTTATAGTTATTGATTATAAAAATAGGGAATTATTGACACATTTCATATCATGACATTAAATGACAATTAGCTATAGTAGATTGTATAAATTAGTTGATTGTTAATGTGATTGCTATTGATAAATTTGTTGAATTGTAATTATTAGAATGTTGAACATCATCTACATTAATACCATGTTCACATAAGATTGGTTTGATGTGATTACGATTATTAAACTCCAATTTATTACCCTTAATTTTTAACCATTTTATTTAAAATGAAAATGTTGGCTATTCTGGAATTTACACCAACCTGAACCTTAATGTGCTTGTTTCGACCTAGATAACTTCATTAAAATCAGAAACTTCCTGAAAGTAAATCGTAGCCCTATCTGTCTAGATGTCAATAGACACCAGAACTTTCAAATTCGGACTTATACTGCCCCAGTTATGACCCTTTTGCTACAGCTGCGCTGTAATTTCAGGTTCACGTACATAACAAGTTAGGCTAATGAATTAAGTGAACTATTAATCATATATGGCCAAGATAAATTCCAGATTTGTAGATAAAATGTTTAGAGTGTTAAAAACTATTTTTACTGATTTTTGTAATGATTATTTACTGTCTTTATAACCGAAATTAGACAACATTTACACCCAGCCAGAAACTAAAATCTTTAAAGATTATTGAATTTCACCTAGCTATCGTTGTCGGAACGTAGCTTTTAAGTATGCGTTGGAATCGGGCAGGAGTCTAGTTTCTAGACCACCCTGACGGAACCACTTTTGCTGTCCTGAAGCAACGGGAATTCTGATTTTGGTGCAGCAACCTATTGCTGTCCAGAATTGGGATTCTATGTTTTATAATGTACAATTGTGTTTATAATGATTATATTTGGTGCATTTAATTGTATAGAGTATATTGCATGATCCTAGGGATGTTTTGTCACCTTTTCTAGCGTCCTTTATTAATTGCATTATTGTGTGTTAATTGAATAAAGAAAATAAATCAAGCTGGGGTTAAGGGTTGATTAGGGTAGTTGACAATATAGTAAGTGTACTCGGATGATGGCCAGTGTTTTATCGTTATCAGTATCGTGTAAGAAATTACACATGTCCAGTGTTTATCGTTATCGGCATCGTGTAAGAAATTACACATGTCCAATGTTTATCGTTATCGGCATCGTGTAAGAAATTACACATGTCCAGTGTTTATTGTTATCGTCATCATACCCAGTACATGAACTATAAAATCTACCACCTTAATCTAAACGAAATTGATTGTATGCATCGAACCTGTGGTACGGCACACATGGGACACAGTAGTACGTGCATTAGCTAAGATTTAAAGATGAAGAATAGACCTAAGGCTCTTGTAACACCTCAAATTTTTAAAATATCGAAAATGTCTGTTTTTATATATTTTGAGTGGTGAAAATTATTTTTGATATATTTTATTTAAATATTGATATCGGTATGGATATTTATGGTAGATTTGTATTATTGCTATATATTGAAGCCGTGAGTTGAGATTTTATGTGAATAATTATTGTTTATTTTATTTTATAATTTTGAAGGATTATTGCGAGATAATTGCAATGTATTTTGTATTGTTGGTGCTATTAGAGAAAAGAGTTGGGGTTTACTTGAAATATTTTAGAGGTCTAGGGGTCTATTTGTAAATATCCATTTATAAAAATAGTATTATTATTATGATAATTTTATCTCTACTACTATAATGGGAGAACACCTTAGTGTAATTTGTCCTCAACCCAAATATTTTCGAAAGTGGACCAGTTATGGACTAATATTGGTAATTATTTTCGAAAGTGGACCAGTTTGGTAAATAGTTAAGACTGGTACAGCTTATGGATGATATGAGTTGGCGTACTTATATCATTCGCTGGTCCTCAGTTACGTGCCTGTGTTCCCGTATTCCGGGAAGCGGGGCGTGACACCAACTTATTTAACTAAATTTTTTAACCTATTGAAAATCATATGAGTCAACTAATAAGCTATAGAAAATCCAATGGTCTCAATCAATAAACTATTGAAAATCATATACCATTCAATCTATAGAATTCCAAAATTTTCCAGAATTTTGAAAGAAAAAAACACTGGACGAACACCTGCATTTGTTTCGTTGTTTTGAAAACACGTTTTAAACTTAGGTTTTCAAAAAAAATTATAAATGAGTTTTTTGATATTTTAAAAAACAAGGATTTGTTTGGATAATTGTTTTCATAAAACAGTTTTTTGAAATTGAGAGTATAAAATGCATTTGGATAATAATTTTTGTTGATTTTTTTTTTTTAAACTTTTGAGGAATTACATCGCAATAATTCACATAAGCAAATGTATACATGTATAATTTTACATTCCTATCCAGCCATAACATTCAATTATAATACGAAATGCGCTACTGGCCAACATCTCATTTTCTCTAAATTTCCTCAAACAAACCCTTTGTACAAGTTGCACTTGTAAGTTTGCTTCAAATAAATTCAAATGAATTCACCTCAAATAAATTCCCTCCAACAGAAAGATGTTTGCTTCTGATGAACATAATATACACTTGTCAAAACGACACATTTCATATAAAAGATAACTGAACATCATTCTTCACAATTACATAGATAACTGGAAAGCATATGCTTCACTAATATATTTGTTTCCTTCCACTTAGCCCCGGTTACAATGCATAAGAAGAGACACTTCAGAATTACAATGACTTCTATTTTTCCAATATAACATCATTTAACCGACATAATAAAGGCAAGAGAAAATTAAAACATAGCAACAAATTCTCTGAATGTATGTCTCCTTGAAAGTTCAATAACAACCACATGGATCAAATGATACCTGCATGCACAAGCAACCACTTTAAAAAAAAACACAAACAACTTGCTAGCACAAATAAAAATACAAACAAAATGATCCAATCATACCTTAGAGGTTTGATAAGAAGTAGGCTCCAAAGGTTTCGCAAGATCCCAGATACATATGTCTCCTTTGTATATCACCCTTTTGCATTTCACATAGCCATAGCAATTCGATCTCTCTTCCTACCCATACTGGTTATTTGGACCGTTGACAAGTCCAAAGGTTAAGCGATGGGTGCATTAACCTGATTTTCTACTGAGTATATTAATTCTTCATCTCCAAATTTCACATAAAAACTCGTCGTCCACTGAATGCCTTCGGATAAAATTATGGACTGCGCAACAAGCGTTTACCATTAGAACTTACCTTGTTGGCTTATAGTTTGTCATATACTTGAAGATTGGAAACCTTTTCTTAAAACCCCAAAAGTTCTTTCAATGACATTTCTAAGTCTTGCATGCATTTTGTGAAAAATGTTGTCTATATCGAGTTAGTGCTTGATTGACGTTTTGATAGTCCTGCAAATGGTATGGCTCACCACGATATAGGGCTAAAAAAAAACCTGGTATATCTCTAATATTATAATGGGAGAAGGACTTAGTGTCATTTGTAAATATTTGTCATTTTGTCAACACGTGCAGTGCACGTGTTGGTAGATTTTTTTTGTCCTTTTCATTCTCCCTCCCCATTTTCCCCACGTGCAACGCACATGTATAATACTAGATTTTTTTATTTTTTTGTCCTTTTCATTCCCTCCTCCCCATTTTCCCACGTGCAACGCACGTGTATAATACTAGTTAGTATAACCACAATCCACACCTCAAATTACCAACAACAATGGATGACAAATTAATGAAGATGCGAAAATTAAAATTGGGGGGAAAAAAACTATACTTTCTTTGGAAGATAAGAGAAGTTGTCCCTGGTTATTTCAAGCTTGGTTATGGTCATGTAGCATATGCTTTTTTACTATCTCATATAGTTCAGGTTCAACATTTGGGTCTGGAATCTCTGCCCGCACAATGTGGTTGTACTCGTCAAGATTATTCAGTTTGTCTTATTCGTTCAGAATGATCAACATATGAACATGGGGCAATCCACGTTTTTGGAACTCGACTACATGGACATGAGCTACAACATAACCTAAAACTCTACTGGTATAGATATCTTTTTTCAGTTCTTCTAGCTTTGCTTTGAAAACTCTTGCTGTCGAATCAGGCCTGTCTTGAGGGTCTTGTCTCGGTAACAATTCATTTGTTATTTCATCCCATGATGGATTACATGTCATTGCAATGAATAGATCCAGTTTTCCATACCTCTGAACTAAAACCATTGCATCTTGATACCGATTATACATGTCTCTCGGGCTACCAACATACGAAGAGGGAAGTATAATTTTTCTTCCTGTTGAACTTATAAATACAATGGAAAAGTATTTATCTATTAGCTTCCCCTTCATTGTAAAATACAATCGGAAAAGGAAAAGATAATAAGGCTTTTCAATCTACTAATTACATACCTGCATTTCGTACTCCGGCATTGAATAAATATTGTAACCCTTGGTACAGCTCTGCTCTAATAGTTTTTTGATTGGCCCACAAAAATCGTAAACTTTGCATCTCAATTTTCACGTGAGTGTCAGCAATAAATTGTTGTAAGTAATAATCTGCCCACACGAAGTAGTATTGATGTATCATTTGCTATAATCTATAATTGTAATCATTTGCTCGAATCTATAATTGTAATAATAACATTATTTATTTGTATAGTATCAAAGAGGAATATATATAGTTCATATTAGTACACTACCTGAAGCATATACGAATAAAATTCTCGGCAAGGAACTTGATGTCCATTTAAACAATGGGTGTTGACATCCCATCCATAGTTCCCATATGGAAGTAAAAGTGGGTACTGGAGAGGATCTAATAGCGGACCGTGTCCGGAATCAGTTGTAAGTTGTCGTCCATTGTTTCCAAAATAGTCTCTCTGGGTCCGACGTTTGTTAGATCTTCACCCCTGACTATAATTTTTGCAACTTGAGATACCGTAGGAAGATTGTTTGATCCTTAAAACCCCCAATCAAAAGCCTATGTATATACAAAACCCTTTAAAAAGAAATCGACTAACCTGAATCGATTAAAACCCCAAACCTCAAATCTTTAAATCATTAAAACGAAACCCCAAAAATCTTACCTTGTTGGCTGTTGAGAATCTATTACAGCTTGGAGGGAGAGCCAGGGACAGAGTCCACGGCTACGGTGGCAGGAAGGTGAGGGGCTGATGGCGGGCGAACGACGACTGGAGGCGCGGTGGTGTGGGGGGATCAAAAGCCTATGTATACACAAAACCCTTTAAAAATAAATCGACTAATCTGAATTGATTTAAACCCCAAACCTCAAATTTTTAAATCATTAAAACGAAAAACCCCAAAAATCTTACCTTGTTGGTTGTTGAGAATTTATTACAACTTGGAGGGAGAGTAAGGGACAGAGTCGATGGTTACGGCGGCGGGAAGGCGAGGGGCTGACGGCAGGCAAGGGCTGCAGCAATCGACTAATCTGAATCGATTAAAACCCCAAACCTCAAATCTTTAAATCATTAAAATGGAAAACCCCAAAAATCTTACCTTGTTGGCTTTTGAGAATCTATTACAGCTTGGAGGGAGAGCAAGGGACAGAGTCGACGGCTATGGTCGCGGGAAGGCGAGGGGCTGACGACGGGCGAACGGCGACTGGAGGCGCGCGGGTGTGAGGAGCTCTCTGGTTTCGATTGCTGCAGTCGGGAAGGAAAAGGAACAGCGGAGGGCGTCGAATAGAATTTTATTAAGAGTTTGAAGTAAATGTGAAGTGAAAAATACATTGCTAACCTCTGATTGTGGAGGGATCAAGGGCAGGATTTGTCTAGTTTGCCTTCTTATATCACTCAATCTACCCCGATGTGAAACTGTCGTCAAATTATGTCTGCCATGGTGAACTGTTGTAAGGTGCATATTAATTAGAACATCATAGACGATGATTTTAATTTATAAGAGAATTGTAGTTTCGGGAGGATGCCTTCTTGATTTTTAGATACTACATGATATGGGGATGCAAACCTTGCTTGCCTCTTTAATATCACTCAAACGGGCATTCCTTGGCACCTTCCCAGTAGAGATTTTAAATGAGAAACAAATAGTGTGAGTTGTTCTTAAAACCCCTAACAAAAGCCTATGTATACACAAAACCCTTTAAAAAGAAATCGACTAACCCGAATTAATTAAAACCCCAAACCTCAAATCTGTAAATCATTCAAACGAAAACCCCCAAAAATCTTACCTTGTTGGCTGTTGAGAATCTATTACAGCTTGGAGGGAGAGCAAGGGACAGAGTCGATGGCTACGGTGGCAGGAAGGCGAAGGGCTGATAGCGGGCGAACAACAACTGGAGGCGCGGTGGTGTGAGGGGCTCCTGGGTCTTGGTTGCTGCAGTCGGGAGGGAAGAGGAACATCGGAGGGCGTCGAATAGAATTTTCTGGAGAGTTTGAAGTAAATGTGAAGTGAAAATTATATTGCTAACATCTGACTGTGGAGGGATCAGTGACAAATTTGACAGATTTAACCCTATATTATTTTTTTAGCTTTTTATGTATATGGGGGTATAATTGTAAAAAGCCGTGAAAATGAGGCTTTGCTTAATAATAGTAGAGATATTATTTTTGGGTTTTTAACATGTATGTCCCTAACAAATATGCGAATATCACATATACCCCTCACAAATGAGGCCTTGACTACTCGATTTTATTGGCCGCTCTACCAAGCTTGATATCTAGAATGTCTTTCTCAATGACGTTCTTCAGGAGAAGGTTTATATGGAGCAGCCCCCAGTTTTGCTAGCAAAGATGAGTCTACAAGGGTTTGCCACTTGAAACAGTGTTTGTATAGTCTCAAACACTGTCATCATGCTTGGATTGGTCGTTTCACTAAGGTTGTCACGAGTTAAGCAGGAGTGATAGTGATAACTTTGTATTCTGCCAACATCATCAGTGGCAGAGGATCATGTTAGTTGTATATGTGGATGACATTGTAATTATAGGAGATTATCATAATGGTATTCAAGATCTGAAGTCATATATTCATCATATATTCAGCAGAAGTTTCAAACTAAGGATCACATGCAAAATATTTCTTGGGGATCGAAGTTACTCGATCCAAGCAGGAAATTTCTTTATCACAAAGAAAATATGTATTGAATATACTTAGCGAGAGCGATATGCTGAGTTGCAGACTGTCATACACTCCTAAGGACCCAAACTCCAAATTGTTACTTGCTTGGTATATTTAAGTATTAGAGGAGATTATCATTTCTAATGCAAAAGTGATATATGTCTGGTTAGAGAAAAATGCTTAAAGAGTTCGACTGGTGCTTTGTGAGAATTTGGCCTCTCCAGGTTTGTGCTTTTATTGGATGAGCATTACCTCCCCTGCGAGCGAGAAAATCCTTCCTATTTATAAGTAACTCATCTGTTCCGCTCTACATTTTGTCCTTGGATTTTTAACACTTCTTGGCAGTTTGATAACATGATCTAATCTGAATGAAGGAATTATAGGTATTGCAAAAGTCAAAATCCATGCTTTAACATGGAAGTTGGATCAAACTAGATTTTGTTTTGTATTTGATTACTAGATTTCTTATTGTTCTTTAATCGTGATGAAGAGGAGATTGTTGATTCTAATTCTTAATAAATTTTAGTATTCTTACTTATTTATCTTTTAGGTTTTCTTATAATCCTGAAGCCAGTGTACATTTGCGGAAGAGCTGCTAACTTTGTTACAGATTTGCTGGAAGATTCAATTGACTTTTCAGTAGCAATATATTTTGCACCCCACGCACGCATGAGGTACTGATAGAATATTGCTTTACCTGTAATTCCTTTTGTCATTACATATACAGAGTTTTGAATTGCAGCAAAAAAAAAATTATGTAAGAGTTCATAGTACTACAAGAGCTATGATTTATCAGTTTTTGATGATTGGTTTATGAAATAATTTTGATAAACAGTTTTCGGGGTTTTTTTTTTTTTTTTTGGGGGGGGGGGGGGGGGGGTTTATCAAATTTTCTTTGCTGGCTTATTTGTTTTTGTTCTATTTGTTCTCCTATTCAATGCCTGACCAAGCAATTTTCTCCTCTGTGCTCTTTCAGCAAGGCGCGCAACGGCACAGGCATGAAAAAAGGCTTAAAGTGATCCTTGTTAAGTTTGGCTTCTGTAGGACTTGCCATGGAGGTATGATCTTTATTTCGGTTGTGGTTGTGTTCCGGCTGGTACTTAGGGTGTTTTCCTCAGCTGTGTTTTTGTGTGCTTCTGTGATCCTATTCGTGTGGAATTAGGTGGGTGTGATCGTGTGCTGACTTACTCCTTGATGCTCATGTAAGTCACCCGAGGATTTTATTTTCTTTCTCTGGGTTTAGTTCGTGTTATAATTTCTTTTCTTACTGTTCCCTTCTTTTGTGTCTTTTATCTTTTTCTTTTCTTTCTTATGCATGGGAATGTTATGGATGAGAACGTTTATTCTGTTATTTAACTCATTTACGAACAGAATTCCGTATTGACCATCTTTAGGCAAGAAATATATATTGACATATGTATTCTTTTCAAGAAAAGGTTGGGATTTAATAGTTTTAGGAGGAAAAACTGGACACTTGCCAGTCATCCAAGGTACCAAGACAAGGTTGGTTTCCTTAAACCTTTAAAAACCATCCAAAGATAAAGGCGAATGAACAACAAATTTATGAATCAGAAATCTGTTCAGCTTCTATTTATTCATTCATTTCCTCTTTTTCTTCCACCTCTCATTTCTTCAATTCGTTTAGATGTGTGTAGATAGCTTCTCCACATTGAGCCTAGCAACACGTCTTGGGGGTAATTTCGTCTGGAGACCTCATCCAACCAGAGTTATAATAAGGGATATTTAACTGCTTTACATAAAATAAAAATATAATGGTGTCTTAAAATAGATCCTTGACAACCCTTTTTTCTTAATTTTGTATTTTTGGATACTAAAGAAGATATATTAATCCCCAAAATGAACCAAATAATCACAATTAATTTCACTCCCTCATTAATTTGTTGCTGTTGTTGGTGATCCCTTAAATTTAATTAACTTTCAAAAAAAAGGGTGAAGACAGGAAGATTCATTCACGTCAATCCCAGAATAGCCCCAACATTCCTCAAAAACTAACCACCTATCCAAAAGGGCATTTTCGTCATTTACTATAAGTCCCAGTCACACATTGTAACACAGGAGAACTCAAGAAAGAGAAGTGAGACTGTGAGAGAGAGAAAAATAGTGAAAATTAAAACATAAGGTAACTTTTATTCTTTCTTTTCATGAATTTGTTGTTATTAATTATTTTTTTTTTCTGGGTTGTTGTCAAAAGGTTTTCTTTTTTGATGGTTGTGGGTGTTTCAATTTTTATTAAGCATGAAAGGGGGAAGATTTATTTTGGGCTGATGTGATTTGGGGAGAGAAAATGAGGGTTTTTATGAATTGGGAGGCAGTTTTCGATCATAACGTTTTGATATTTTTTGGTTTCAGGGAGATTTGCGAGGTTTCAAGGAGATGAAGGTACAATTTTTTTTTATTTTTTTTCAAGAATTTCTCAAGAATTTCTCAAGAATTTCTCAAGAATTTCAAGAATTGATAGATGAATTCATAGGGAATTTAGGTGTTCAAAAAGTAGAGTTAATGATATATTTATTTGGATTTGTATTTTCGTGAATGATATTAATGTTGCGGTAATTGGTTGATATTTGAGTCCATTCATCAGTAATTTGCTCGATCCTACTGATAATCTGTGTATTAGCATTTGGAGATGTTATTTCTTGATTCCAGAATCTTGAGTAACATTTAGATAGTTTAAAATGGTTTTATATTTTTTTGGATGCTCATAGTGTTGTTGTTAAATTTGTAGAAATTTTGTGGATTTAGATTGTGCACAAACAAGAGATAACTAGTAAACCTGGATTGAGGAATTCAAATTTCTTATTTCCTGAAGGTAGTATTTGTTTGAATAAAGCAAACCAAATATGGTTTCTCCATCAAAATTCAAATTTCTTGAATTGATTGAAGAATGCATATGATGGGAAGACTAAAGTTCCTTGCAGTGGCAACATCTTTTGTATGACACAATACATGATTTTATATTTTTTCTTTGCCATAATTTTAATTTATCATGGTTTTTAATTTCATGTCTACTTTACCATAAATTTTTATGTTTTTGATGCAGTTCTCCTTTTTTTCCATCTAGTGTGTTTGTTGCTTTTCTATGTGTATTAATTGATCTTGTCTCGTGTGGTCTGTGAATCAATTCCACAATTCCTTTTGAAGATTTCTCTGTTTATTTAGTTACTGGATTGATGACTGCATTTATTCAAAATCTAATTGAGTAATTTCTACTGTTTCACTTTTCATCATTTGGCTCCAATAGCTAGATGTTATCAACAATTCAAGATGACGCGACCCCACCGACTTCGCCAACAGTCACTCCGTCGGCAAAGCGCGTCCGCCGATGCGTCCAATCGAAGCTCCAATGGTGTAAACCTCGAGTTGAGGAGCTGAAATCCGTTCAAATTGACAAAGTTAAGGATGATTCCGAAGGACCGAAGAGAAGGAAAAGGTATGATTTGATTTGAGGTTTTTTTTATGTAATTTGGTATAGTTTATGTCAAATTTGCAGCTTAGGGTTTGTAATTGCGGTAATGTAGTTTGGAATTGGATTAATTCCGAGTGTATTGATGAAAAGATGTTCTTTATTTTTGTTTGGAGAATTAGGGTTTGGAATCGTCGAAATCAAAGGTGTTGGTGGATGAGGTTGGAGTTGAAGAGATTGTAGTGATTGAGGAGAAGAAGGTATGGCTTGGTCTGAAGTTTCTTTATGTAATTCGTTTGATTTAGGTCAAATTTGTTACTTAGGGTTTGTAGTTGAAGTAATGTAGTTTGAAACTTGATTAATTTTAATTGAATTGACGAAAAGATCTTTTTTTTGGGGGGGGGGGCTATAGGTTTTTGAATTGTCTGAATCGAAGGTGTTGGTGGATGAGGCCCGAGCTGAAGAGACGAAGGTTATAGTAATCGAGGAAGGGAATGAGGAGGGAGAGCGGGTTGAGGATGAAAGCAAGAAGAAGGGGAAGAGGAGGAAATATCAGCGTAGAACTTCAAGAAAGGTATAACTTGATCGTGATTTTCTCTTTACTTTGGGATTTATTTCAATTTAAGCAAAGTAAATTCAAGTAGTCTAAATTTAGTAGGGTGCAGGTTGTGGTTAATTAGCTAGAGGGTGAGGATTTCACATTCCTTTTTTGGGATGGGTTATGATTAGTTTGGATAGATTTTCATATGACCAAGTGGTTTTTTGAGGTTAAGGAAACATTTTACATTTGAATTGATTTCAGACTCCTGATGTGTTATTATATATCTTTCTTTGGTTTCAACTTAACAATATATTTGGGTCTGTTTGGGGACAGAATTAAGTTTGTTTGGAACGGAGTTAAGTTAGCATCATCGAAGTTTCTAGAGTTCTCTCTCAAAAAACCACTTTTCTTAGCTTTTTAGACCCTGTTAGAGAACAAAGTTTAGATAAGCAAAGACATCTTAACTTTAGAGGTACAAATGCATGCTAACTTTGGTAGTCATATCCTTACCTCCATTATAAATTTATTTTGTCATGCGTGTATCCATACCTCCATTATAAATTTATCAATAATTTGTGTCATCCATTACAGCTTCTTGAGGATGTATCTTACAAACTTAACATTTTGCATCATCACTGTGCTCTACTTGATGGTTGTCATTGTTCTTTCTGTTCTCAAATACTTGCATGTTCAATGTTATCAAATCATGAAATTTTTTGAAGGAGATTGGCATGTAGCAGTTAGCATGAGTGCACGACTTCCAGAATTTCTTATAAACCTACAGTTTGAGTCAAACTGTAGGTTTATAAGAAATTCTGGAAGTCGTGCACTCATGCTAACTGCTACATGCCAATCTCCTTCAAAAAATTTCATGATTTGATAACATTGAACATGCAAGTATTTGAGATGATAACATTCGTTGCACGTTCACTAGATGTATTATGTATTGAGATAAAACTGACGACATTCTTTGCACGTGCTATATAGCCTTTGAGCAGTTTTGAACATACTAGAATTATTGATCAAGATTGTTGTGGTAATTGTACTCTCCTCTTTTTATTACAGGTATGTGCTTAGTGATAAAAAAGATACGGCTAAAAGGGTGAGGACTTTTTTTTTCCCAGTTAGCATTACCTTCTGATATTAATTTTTGATGCCTTGCATTTGTAGAGATTTTAAAATTGTGAGTTATTACGAATAGTCACCCACTGCCATAGGCTATTTACTATACATGTTTTTTGTACGCGTGCATCGCACGTGCATTATGCTAGTGATATATAGTCCTCTGAGACACAATGTGGCACTATAAGGAATCTATGGATTTGGGATTTTGTTGTGCACAACAGAGCCACTCCTCGAAGGTACACATTCATACAATATTAACCATAGGATTACAGTAAACATTCAACACCATAGGATGTGGAAAGGATGTTGTCCACCTATTTCTTTAAATGTTGTGCAAAAATAAAGTTATAGTGATACTAGAAAAAAATGATTAAAATATATGAAACAACCTTATTTGATTATCGATGCAAGATTCTTTAGAATAGTTAGCTAAAAGGAAGTAAACAAAGCAAAGCTAATAATTGGAAGATACTAAGATTTTTGATTAAAAAAAGACAAAAATCCTCGATTTGACAAGTGATAACCATAGTTGATATATAATGGAAAGGGTTCTCAATGCTATTAACAGTTACTTGCGACAAATATTAATCTCACAAAAAATAAAACCAGGAAAAAGAAGAAAAAAATTTAATGATAAACGAGACCAACATTATCCACTTGTTAAACAGAAAGATTATAGGAAACTTTACCTTTCAGAAACATAATTGAGGTACTCATCTTTCATGTAGAGATCAAAGTGAAAAAATCAGGCAGGAAATGTGTCCACAACTAAGAGCCATAGCATTCCTCAATAAATTGGTTAATTCCCTGTTAGAACTTTCAGCCACCAAAATGTAAGGCGAAAACTGGGTCCGCATAAAGCGGGATTTGAGCAGCCCAAAATCAAGGGTGTTCCACAGGAATAGATCTGCACAAGCTAACCGCCATAAACGGCAAACTTGAGATACATGAATAAGCTGAATCATGTTTAGCTCTTTAAAGATCTCAACAAGGACATCAGTTCCCATGTCCTCCCACCTCTTCATCGCACGTTTTGTTTCAGTCATCCTTACGAACCTAAACCTGAGAGTAACATCATATAATGTTCAGATATTCATAATTCACACGAAAAACCAAGAGCCTAGATGCATGACAGACAAAACTTCCAGGAATGGATTGACCAAATTTCACATAGCATGAACATATAATAAACTAAACTAAATAAAATAAAATAGAGGAAAAGTTGGGAGGGGGAAAACCAAAACAAGCAAACATAATAGTGTGCAAACAACTAGGGGAAATGCACAAATGATCATAGTTGATCAACCCCATCTCTTATCAAAAAGTGCCTACTGCCTACTTGATATAATGCATACAGATAATCAAATATAAGAAAATATGTTCGAGGGAGACAATCCTCAAATGCTATACTTTTTACACTGCATTCTGCTCAATTTTCTATTAATACATAGTGATTATCTCAGAAGGCTGTCTAATTTTGCACTTTTTGTATAGCGCAGTAACACAGACATTAGAATAATTATAGAGGCCATCCATATTTCTTAAATGTATGGTTTCTAGAATTTATGGTATTACTTGGTTGCATGGTTAACGAATTATGTACTGTTTACTGTATATAGTTATGTGCAACTTAGTCACCACTTCAGTCATTTAAACAGCAACATTGAGTGAATTCCATGGGGTGAAGACTTTCCTAAAACCATGTAAAAGATCTCTTCTTTGCTTAAATATCTATCTACTCAGTAAAAAAAAAAAATACGACTTAAAGTTTAAATTACAAACACATCTTAGTTGACTACTGAATTCTATACATTTCTAATTTTCGCATGTCTTAAGTCTGTCTACAATTACTGTTCAAATCATAACTTTAGTATTATATATCAGATAGAAATTAAGACATATCAGTTGTGTCAGATCGGGTTTTTGCCAATCCAAACGCTTGAAATTGTCCAAAAGTATAATGAGTTTTCTAAAAGGGGTAGACGAGGGTTAAATGGAAACAGTCACCGGCCCATTTCTGAAAAAATGGTGATTCAACGGGGGAAATGGAGGTCAGACGGGAAAAAATGGATGAAACCGAAATCTACCATTTTTTTTCCCGTTTCAATTTTTTTAATCCTGACCAAAATAAAGTTATTGTCTGAAATATGCCAAAAACAAAAACAAATAAAAAAATCACCAATTTTTAACTGAAATCATTTGATACCAACTGATACAGATTAGTTTCTGTCCACAGTTTTTAACCAAATCAGAAATCAAGGACTTAGATACGTGTTTAGAACAGTAGCAAACTGTAGGCCCTAGTCATGTCTCAACATCACCGCAACGAAAAAATCATGTTCAAGATTCTTTTAATCAAAATATATAGCATGGTCACTTCGTTCAAAATGGTCTTTTATCAGCATTTGTTATTCATTGTAACTACATAATTTAATTTAAACTTTATAAAATACTCTATCTATAATTACAAACAAGCTCATCATTATTAAATAAAATACTAAAATGAACTGAGACAGTACATGTGTATCTCCAACTCAACAAGCAAGATCCATAAAATCCACAGAAACTTTCCACACATGAATCATTGACGATGTGCCTCTTGTACGTCCATTGCAAGCGAGTAATTAAGGTTTTGTTTCTCATATGGGCAACTAAAATATGGGAAGCCAAACAAATTTACTATAAAATGTCCCATTGCGCTAATACATGGCACAATTTTCCATTTTTTTCATTTTATTATAATGATGAAGACAGTTATTCCATCTTCGATACTATACCTATAAGAGGAATATTTTCAAAGAACGAATATTACTTATCCAGGATAATCCACTATGAGTCTAGTTTGAATAGAAATAGTGGTACCTAATTCACTCATGCTGTATTTCTTGTTTCTGTTCCATTTACCTCCAAGATGAGTGCAATTCCTTCTAAAAAACTTAATCATCTTTTCTCTTCTCAAAGTTGGTCAGTTCACAAGAAATATAGGTGTCAAAGGTTATAGTCAAATAAGAAAAGGTAACTTATCATTAATGTATATACTTCCGTAAGAAAGAGATTGGTGTATGGACATCAGGACATGGGGAAAACATAGAATAACATAAAACATTTGGTGTATTTTGACTGATAAGCTAGTCATACAAACAACAAACTATCAACAATTGTTTCTAATTGAGCTTATCAGTCAAAATACACCAAATGTTTTATGTTATTCTATGTTTTCCCCATGTCCTGATGTCCATACACCCATCTCTTTCTTATGGAAGTATACACGTTAATGATAAGTTACATTTTCTTATTTGACTATAACCTTTGACACCCATATTTCTTGTGAACTGACCAACTTTGAGAAGGGAAAAGATGATTAAGTTTCTTAGAACGAATTGCACTCATCTTGAAGGCAAATGGAACAGAAACAAGAAATACACCTTCTTTGAAAAAATTCCTCTTATTGGTATAGTATCGAAGACGGAAGAACTGTCTTCATCATAATAATAAATTGAAAAAATGGAAAATTGTGCCATGTATTAGCGCAATGGGACATTTTATAGTAAATTTGTTTGGCTTCCCATATTTTAGTTGCCCATATGAGAAACAAATCCTTAATTACTCGCTTGCAATGGACGTACAAGAGGCACATCGTCAATGATTCATGTGTGGATAGTTCCTGTGGGTTTTATGGATCTTGCTTGTTAAGTTGGAGATACACACTGTGTACTGTCTCAGTTCATTTTAGTATTTAATTTAATAATGATGAGTTTGTTTGTAATTATAGATGGAGTATTTTATAAAGTTTAAATTAAATTATGTAGTTACAATGAATAACAAATGCCCGATAAAAGACCATTTTGGACGAAGTGACCATGCTATATATTTTGATTAAAAAAATCATGAACATGATTTTTTTGTTGCGGTGATGTTGAGACATGACTAGGGTCTACAGTTTGCTACTGTTCTAAACTCGTAACTAAGTCCTTGATTTCTGATTTGGTTAAAAACTGTGGACAGAAATTGTTCATGTAGTTCTGTATAGATCTGTATCAGTTGGTATCAAATGATTTAAGTTGAAAATTGGTGAATTTTTTGTTTGTTTTTGTTTTTGGCATATTTCAGACAATAACTTTATTTTGGTCAGGATAAAAAAATTGAAATGGGAAAAAAATGGTAGATTTCCGTTTCATCCATTTTTTCCCGTCTGACCCCCATTTCCCCCGTTGAATCACCATTTTTAGAAATGGGCCCTCGTCTACCCCTTTTAGATTACTCATTATACTTTTGGACAATTTCAAGCGTCCGGATTGACAAAAACCCGATCTGACACAGCTGATATGTCTTAATTTCTATCTGATATATAATACTAAAGTTATGATTTGAACAGTAATTGTAGATAGACTTAAGACATGCGAAAATTAGAAATGTATAGAATTCAATAGTCAACTAAGATGTGTTTGTATTTTAAACTTTAAGCCGTATTTTTTTTGGGTATTGAGTAGATAGATATTTAAGCAAAGAAGAGATCTTTTGCAGGGTTTTAGGAAAGTCTTCACCCTCATGGAATTCACTCAATGCTGGTGTTTAAATGACTGAAGTGGTGACTAAGTTGCACATAACTATATACAGTAAACAATACATAATTCGTTAATCATGCAACCGAGTAATACCATAAATTCTAGAAACCATACATTTAAGAAATATGGATGACCTCTATAATTATTCTAATGTCTGTGTTACTGCGCTATACAAAAAGTGCAAAATTAGACAGCCTTCTGAGATGGTCACTATTTATTAATAGAAAATTGAGCGGAATGCAGTGTAAAAAGTAGCATTTGAGGAAGTAGCATTTGAGGACCGTCTCCCTCGAAAATATTTTTGTATATTTGATTATCAGTGTGCATTGTATCAAGTAGGTAGTAGGCACTTTTTGATAAGAGATGAGGTTGATCATTTGTGCATTTCCCCTAGTTGTTTGCACACTATTATGTTTGCTTGTTTTGGTTTTCCTCCTCCCAACTTTTCCTCTATTTTATTTTATTTAGTTTAGTTTATTATATGTTCATGCTATGTGAAATTTGGTCAATCCATTCTTGGTAGTTTTGTCATGCATCTAGGCTCGTGGTTTTTCGTGTGATTTATGAATATCTGAGCATTATATGATGTTACTCTTAGGTTCGTAAGGATGACTGAAACAAAACGTACGATGAGGAGGTGGGAGGACATGAGAACTGATGCCCTTGTTGAGATCTTTACAGAGCTAAACCTGATTCAGCTTATTCATGTATCTCAAGTTTGCCGTTTATGGCGGTTAGCTTGTTCAGATCCATTCCTGTGGAACACCCTTGATTTTGGGCTGCTCAAATCCCGTTTTATGCGGACCCAGTTTTCGCCTTACATTTTGGTGGCTGAAAGTTTTGACAGAGAACTAACAAATTTATTGAGGAATGCTATGGCTCTTAGTTGTGGACACATTTCCTGCCTGATTTTTCACTTTGATCTCTACATGAAAGATGAGCACTTCAGTTATGTTTCTGAAAGGTATAGTTTCCTATAATCTTTCTGTTTAACAAGTGGATAATGTTGGTCTTGTTTTACATTAAATTTTTTTTCTTCTTTTTTCTGGTTTTATTTTTTGTGTGATTAATATTTGTCGCAAGTAACTGTTAATAGCATTGTGAACCCTTTCCATTATATATCAACTATGGTTATCACTTGTCAAATCGAAGATTTTTGTCTTTTTTTAATAAAAAATCTTAGTATCTTCTAGTTATTAGCTTTGTTTACTTCCTTTTAGCTAACTATTCTAAAGAATCTTGCATCAATAATCAAATGAGGTTGTTTCATATATTTTAATCATTTTTTTCTAGTATCACTATAACTTTATTTTTGCACAACATTTAAAGAAATAGGTGGACAAATTCCTTTCCACATCCTATGGTGTTGAATGTTTACTGTAATCCTATGGTTAATATTGTATGAATGTGTACCTTCGAGGAGTGGCTCTGTTGTGTACAACAAAATCCCAAATCCATAGCTTCCTTATAGTGCTACATTGTGCCTCAGAGGACTATATATCACTAGCATAATGCACGTGCGATGCACGCGTACAAAAAACATGTATACTAAATAGTCTATGGCAGTGGGTGACTATTCGTAATAACTCACAATCTTAAAATCTCTACAAATGCAAGGCATCAAAAATTAATATCAGGAGGTAATGCTAACTGGGAAAAAAAAGTCCTCACCCTTTTAGCCGAATCTTTTTTATCACTAAGCACCTAGGAAGCACGGATACTTTCAAATGGTCGACGTACCCGTGTCGGGTGCGTATCGGGTGCCGATACTCCTTGGGTACTCCCAGGTGCGTACCCAAAGAGCACCCAATTTTTAAAATGCATTTTTCACAATTTTTAGACACAATTATATTTAGATAAATGTATCGAGTCCTAGAGTAATTGCAAAAGTTTGTTGATTACAATTATGGTCAAACACAAAACAAGACTACCCAAAGATTTGATAGTTAGATTATCATTTTTTTTCTCTAAAATGCTCATAATTATAATGTATTCTTATAGTTCTATGAAATGGTTTAAATGTTTGCATTTTTAACAAGAAAAATATTTTTGTATCTATAAATATAATATAAATTATTTTATATTTAACGTACCCACAACGCATCCGTATCCTACTTTTTTGTAAAATCACGTATCCCCGTACCTGTGTCATATCGTACCCGCACCCCGTACCCGTATTCGTGCTTCATAGCTAAGCACATACTTGTATCAAAAAGAGGATGAGTACAATTAGAACAATAATTTTGATCAATAATTCTAGTATGCTTAAAACTGCTCAAAGGCTATATAGCACGTGCAAAGAATGTCGTCTGTTTTATCTCAATACATAATACATCTGGTCAATGTGCAACGAATGTTATCATCTCAAATACTTGCATGTTCAATGTTATCAAATCATGTGAAATCATGTTCAATGTTCAATGTTCAATGTTATCAAATGTTATCAAATCATATTCAATGCTACATGCCAATCTCTTTCAAAAAAATTCATGATTTGATAACATTGAACATGCAAGTATTTGAGAACAGAAAGAACAATGACAGCCATCAAGTATAGCACAGTAATGATGCAATATGTTTAGTTTGTAAGATACATCCTCAAGAAGCTGTAATGGATGACACAAATTATTGATTAATTTATAATAATGTATAAATTTATAATGGAGGTATGGATACACGCATGACAAAATAAATTTATAATAGAGGTAAGAATGACTACCAAAGTTGGCATGCATTTGTATCTCCAAAATTAAGATGACTTTGCTTATCTAAACTTTGTTCTCTAACAGGGCCTAAAAAGTTAAGAAAAGTGGTTTTTGAGAGAACTCTAGAAACTTTGATGATGCTAACTTAACTCCGTTCCAAACAAACTTAACTCTGTTCCCAAACAGACCCAAATATATTGTTAAGTTGAAACCAAAGAAAGATATATAATAACACATAAGGAGTCTGAAATCAATGCAAATGTAAAATGTTTCCTTAACCTCAAAAAACCACTTGGTCATATGGAAATCTATCCAAACTAATCATAACCCATCCCCAAAAAGGAATGTGAAATCATCACCTTCTAGCTAATTAACCACTACCTGCACCCTACTAAATTTAGACTACTTGAATTTACTTTGCTTAAACTGAAATAAATCCCAAAGTAAAGAGAAAATCACGATCAAGTTATATCTTTCTTGGAGTTCTACGTTGATATTTCCTCCTCTTCCCCTTCTTCTTGCTTTCATCCTCAACCCCCTCTCCCTCCTCGATTACTATAACCTTCGATTCTTCAGCTCGGGACTTATCCACCAACACCTTCGATTCAGACAATTCAAAAACCTATACCCCCACACCAAAAAAAAGATCTTTTCGTCAATTCAATTAAAATTAATCAAGTTTCAAACTTCATTACTTCAACTACAAACCCTAAGTAACAAATTTGATCTAAATCAAACGAATTACATAAAGAAACTTCAGACCAAACCATACCTTCTCCTCAATCACTACAACCTCTTCAACTCCAACCTCATCCACCAACACCTTCGATTTCGACGATTCCAAACCTTAATTCTCCAAACAAAAATAAAGAACATCTTTTCATCAATACACTCGGAATTAATCCAATTCCATACTACATTACCGCAATTACAAACCCTAAGCTGCAAATTTGACCTCAACCATACCAAATTACATCAGAAAACCTCAAATCAAATCATACCTTTTCCTTCTCTTTGGAATCATCCTTAACTTCGTCAATTTGAACGGATTTCGGCTCCTCAGCTCGAGGTTTACACCATTGGAGCTTCGATTGGACGCATCGGCGGATGCGCTTTGCCGACGGAGCGACTGTTGGCGAAGTCATGGGGTCACGTTGGTCGCACGACCCGTGGGAGGAGGGTTCGAGGACGGAGCGGCGGTTGGCAAAGTCGCGGGGGGGGGGGGGGGTCGCGGCGGTCACGCTACGCAAGGGAGGAGGGTTCGAGGACGGAGTGGGAGTAAGAGGAATCGACGGGGGGATGAGGAGAGAGAGAGGCGGTGGGGATTTTGAGAGAGCGGGAGAGGAATCGACGGGAGGGGGGATGTTTTTTGAGAGAGAGTTTGATTTGTGTAAAAATTACGCTTATGACCTCTGTTTGTGTAGGGTTCAGGGGTGAAATTTGACAGAATTAACCCTACATTATTTTTAGCTCTTTATGTTTATGAGGGCATGATAGTAAAAAACCATCAAAATAGGGCTTTGCTTAATAACTGTAGAGATAAAATACGTTCATTATTAAGAATATTCTAACCATTCATATGTGTTTGCAAAGTTCTAACTGAAGAACAACATAAATCTAAAATTTATGTAATCCTCAAATTATTGATTATTTTTGCCTAATCACCAAAATGACCAAAACTTCAGTGGAAACTTGATTTCTGTTACTTCTCTAAATAGGACCCACAACCTCAAGAGACTAATATTGCCTGCTTGGAAGCGCATCACCAAGCCAGGAATCATCCGGAGGTGGCAAGAGCTCGAGTCGTTGACGATGCCCACCATCGCTCACCCCCGATACATAATGAAGGAGATGAGTAAGAATTGCAAGAACCTCTGTTCGCTGAAGGTCCTGGGGACCGTGGATTGGCGTTTTGCTATAACAATAGCCTCTAAACTTCCTGTGCTAAAAACCCTGTCTGTGCGATGCTCGATACTGACAAATGAAGCGCTGCTGCTTATCTTGGATTGCATGGACCATCTGGAGGTTCTCAACATATCGCATTGCAAGTTGTGTGAAAACTACTTTCTTGGGAAGGAATCAAGTTTATACAGAGTTGAGCTCTGCTATTATGGAGAAGGCATCGAGGTTGCGCGAGTTTTATTATTGTATGAATCTGTCGTCGTGCGCCACTTGTAAGAGGATGGAAAAAGATGCAGGCATCATGAGGTGGTCGATGTATGAAGATTGGTTCTGGCGCCACGATGAAGTGAGCTCTCTTGTTCTCGGAGACAACTATGGCAAGCTGTTGGGGAGGGAGCTAATGCAAGCTGCTGGGCGGATTTAGAAATTGAATGAATAGTAGGATGCTTGAAAACTCAGTGTAAAGCTATGGATTTTATTTTCATTTAACTTTGCTGCATTGATATACATATTATCTTATTCCTTGATGAAACCGATGATTTAGGAGTTCCATATCTCTTCGCTAATACTTTATCCGTTTCTTAATAATTTAATTTTTTAATCCTTTTCTTTTTGTGCTGGTAAGGCTGTAACTGATTGTTTTATTTTTGAAATTTTTGCGTTGTGGAATTCAAAACCAGGCTGTAGTATTTCGACACCATTTTCAATGAGTAGCCTATTATCTTTAAGACAAATGATTGAAGATTTTGAATTCCATATCATCAAAATTTGTAATGTTATATTCAAGTTCATTTTATTAAATGCAGATGTGGAGATATTAGTCCCAGCCAATCACCAAAAAATATCTTCTCATACACTTCTCTGTCGATGCTGTGGGCACTGAATTGATGTAGCTAGCAGGTAAATTAATTGTAATGCCTAGTAGTCTGCACAATTAAATAAATAGTTGATCTAGGTTTATAAAAAGAGTAATGCTATATCTACCGCCAAATATACTATATTTTCTTCTACTATTTTAGGTGACAACACTATTATTGGAGGTTTCTACCACTTACTTTATATCTACTCTACAATATCCTCCACTAAGTGTGCCACCTAAGGTAGTAAGCATATTTGGTAGTAGGTGTAGTAGCATTACTCTTATAAAAATGATTCGAGTAATGCTACACCTACAACACATTTTTCTTTACTATCTTAGAGCATCTGTAGTCGTTCTCTACCTATATAATAAAACACAAAGAAAGCTATCAAGTGGCTCTCCTTCAATCCCCCAGAAATCAAAGGTCCAGATCTAACCTCACAAAACATATTTTTTCCCCAAAAGCACCCCCCTCCCCCCAAAACTCAAATTCAAATTTCCCACCCAAAACAACTCCTATATTTATTTAATTATTTTTTCTCTCTCTCTCCTTCCATCTTATATTCCAAAAATTAAGAAAATAATTTTTTTAAAAAAAATTAAAAAAATTAAAAAACTTAAAAACTAAAAAAATTCAAAATTTAAAAACTTTAAAAATAATTTAAAAAAAAAATCAAAAAAATCATATAAATATGTTTTTTGTTGGACCCCAAAAGTTTCTCATATAATGTTTGCTACTTCAATTAATTTGCTGGACCTCCAAAACTATTTTATATGATCAAACAAGGTGCATCGTTTTGAAAGACGTGCCTACGGCAAGTGTCAACGGGCAAACCTAGTATTTTCAAAATTTGGAAAAAAGGGGAATTCCCCAAATATAGAAACCGGAAGATCATTTTGCGTCCGATAAAAAAATTAATTCTTGGACGCAAGATGATCTTGTGTTTGAGCAATTTAAACAATTAAAAAGGCGAAAAAATAAAATTGGATGCAAGATCTTTTTGTCTCCGTTCAAAATATAGAACTCTGAAGAAACATACGGCAAAATCATTTTGCGTCAAAAGAAAAAAAAAATTCAAAACAGCACGGACGCAAGATGGACGTGCTTTTTTCTCCCCCAAAAATCCAATTTTCCCCTATAGAATTGTTTATGCATATGGTTTATATTTGAGATTGGTTTGATTTATTTTTATCAAATGGAAAGGACTTATAGGAATTGTTATGTGTATGTTGCACAGTAGTTTTTTTTTTTTTTTTTTTTTTTTTTTACGTGAATTTGCTGGACTCAAATTTTTTTTAATTTTAATTAACGGCTGAGATTGGTTTGAATTTGTAAGATCCGCCGTTTGACAAAATTTTGAGTTTTTGACGACTACACGTCCAACTCAAAATTCCTATTTCTATTCCCTACATTTGAAAATTTTGAGTCTTGACGACTACACATGCTCTTAGGTGGTACACTACTATTGGAAATTTCTACCACCACTCTACAATAATCTCTACTAGTAAATGTGTCACCTAAGATAGTAAAGAAAAATGTAGTAAGATCGGTTGTAGGTGTAGCATTACCCAAATGATTCGCTCGGCGTTTCAAATTGGTACATAACCCCTGTATAAATTTGAGATATTTCATATTTCCATTTATACACAAAACCGTGTCTTCCAAAGGGTAGTGAGCTTATAATTGCAATATTTTTGAGACAAAATGTTATTGATGTCTGTAACACAGGACCCTCTAAAGAAAATGATTATAAGTTTGAATGCCACCTCCTGATTTAATACTTTAGAGAATGATTATAAGTTTGAATGCCACCTCCTGATTTAATACTCATACAGAAGTGCTTAATTACTATTATCAAGCAAAGCCTCATTTTGACGGCAGTTTACTATCATGTCCTCATAAACATAAAAGGCTAAAAAAAAATATAGAGTTAATATCGGAGGTCAGAAATATAATTTGCATGTATTGGGAAAATAATTAATATCTATACTATTATTAAGCAAAGCCTCATTTTGACGGCATTTTACTATCATGCCCTCATAAACATAAAAGGCTAAAAAAAATATAGGGTTAATATCGGAGGTCAGAAATGTAATTTGCATGTATTGGGAAAATAATTAATATGCATAGATTTGGAAAAACAATTAATAGTATAGATTTGCATGTACTTGCATGCACAATTTATTTATAAGAAAGTTTCCTCCTATCAAAGCCAGTAGGTCTAACACATGCATGCAAATATCAAAATGAATAAATTGTGCATGCCTGTCTGTATGTATGCATGCAACCTCTTCGGTGACCTGCCCCTTCCTCAAAATCTTACACACCTTTATAGACGTGCATCGCACGTGCATTATACTAGTATATTGAAGGGTATGTTCACTGTTAAAGATAAGCCGACTGCTATTAGTGTAGAAGGATTTTACGACTATATGTTAATACTCTTACAGAAGTGCTTAATTACTAGGTATCCCTCACAAAGAGCATTCTAGATAACTAGCAAGTAGCAACCTCTTTTCCTTTCTCCTATATTTCTATACTATTATTAAGCAAAGCCTCATTTTGGTGGCATTTTACTATCATGCCCTCATAAACATAAAAGACTAAAAAAAATATAGGGTTAATATCGGAGGTCAGAAATGTAATTTGCATGTATTGGGAAAATAATTAATATGCATAGATTTGTATGCCCGTCTGCATAGATTTGGGAAAATAATTAATAGTATAGATTTGCATATACTTGCATGCACAATTTATTCATAAGAAAGTTTCCTCCTATCAAAGCCAGTAGGTCTAACACATGCATGCAAATATCAAAATGAATAAATTGTGCATGCCTGTCTGTATGCATGCATGCAACCTCTTTGGTGACCTGTCCTTTCCTCAAAATCCTACACACCTTTATAGACGTGCATCGCACGTGCATTATACTAGTATATTGAAGGGTATGTTCACTGTTAAAGATAAGCCGACTGCTATTAGTGTAGAAGGATTTTACGACTATATGTTAATACTCTTACAGAAGTGCTTAATTACTAGGTATCCCTCACAAAGAGCATTCTAGATAACTAGCAAGTAGCAACCTCTTTTCCTTTCTCCTATATTTCAAAAAATTTCAAGATAATCTTAGGCTCTACCTTTTCAGGTGATTTCAACTATATTTTTCAAAGCACTAGTGTGGTTGTTGTTTAGACATCAAAAACATATAGTCATAAAATCCTTCTATACTGATAGCAGTCGGCTTATCTTTAACAGTGAACATACCCTTCAATATATATAGTCGTATAAAAAAAAATGTAATATGAGTTTAACTTAGTCACAGTTTTTATCGGTTTAATCCGTATCTGGAGTATTTATGTTGCATTTTCTTTGTGCATGTGTTCTTTGATTCTTAATATGTGTATTGAGAAATTTTACTGCATGTGCGTAGTAGCTTGGAGAGATCTACCATCCCAACCAACTGCTACTACTCAGTTATGATCTTAATCTTATTGCAAGCTAGGATTCAATTTATCACAATCCTGAATGAAAATATCAATAGTAATAAGATTATGAAGTTAAACGAAAGTCAGAGCAGCTTATCATCAGATACTTCATCATGTTTAGAAGAGGACAAAGAGCAACGCACGTACTCATGTCATGTAAAATTATATCATCGTTGTTTCTTTCTTGAAATGACTAGAGAACAATGATGCAATTCACATCAACAAGAAACCAATTAACAGTTAACGGCATTTGGCTGTGCACCTAATCTACCTAGATATATACTTGTTTTACAATTATGTCATCATTATAACACCATGCAACTAAAAGTTACATCTTGTATCTGCTCTCTTTACTTAGTATTAATCTGTTTAGGCTCATAAATTGTATTTTATCAAACCATTGAAATATATAACACACATTCTAAGGCATTGTTTGTTCCTCTGTAGGTGCTATAAACATATGCAACCTCCATTGAGGAAAGGTTTCTGGTGATTACTGTTGCATATAAATTATCATTTTTTTTTTATTGTAAACAGTGGGATAAACCCCCCGGCGTTTCATTAAAAAGGATTTAACCAAACAAGCAACCAAACAAAAGGTAATGATGTTCTGAGACTCATTACCTGTCAAAAAAGAGAACCCATCCCATACAAGGCATTCCCTCTACCCAAAAAATGGAATAATTACAGATGATACAAAATAGTAGTACAACTGTAGACCAGCCACTACAACCACGGGACCTGAACACCGCCTGACGATCACTCCCCTCCCATTGTCACGTCCCTTTCCTCTGATTCAGCCTCGCCTGATATCTACTTACATCTCCTTGATTTTCTTTGAAGAGTCTGCACTTGCTGTTTGAAACAAGAATTTGATATTAGTAATAATCATAAATATCAGTTGCTGATGCATGCTGTGCTTGTGAGTAGGTCTGAAAATCCTATTATTCCTTCCTAACTATATCCCCAACAGATAGCTGCTACCCCGGTTGGATATAAATTATCAACAATAACTCAGCTTAATCTCTTTTTATTTGATATCGTCACTATTACAATCTTTCACAATCCTGTATGTATTCAAACAAACAGTTGCACTGTAATTTCAAAGAAAAAGAAACGAGAAATCACATTTTGTTCAAACTATTGCCCACATTCTCCAATAAAAGCAGAATAACATTAAATAAAATTATGTAAAGTTGCAAATTTATCGTCTTTTTCCACTACTTGGGGTACAGCCGTACAGAGAAACCTGATCAGTTTTTTTTTTTTTTTGATAAAAAGATGACTAAGTCATCGCTTCATTAATTAGGAGTTAATGAAACAGAAATTGAAATACAAGTTGAGCCCGTAGGCGAACAACATAAAGGTTCAGCTACGCTAAAGCACTGGCATGAACGACTCAAAATACATCGAACAAAACAAACATCCATTGAAGAAAATAAAGCTGCTCCTTGATCCTCCTCCCTCCCATGAGCTACTCCTCCTCTTCCACTCTCCTCTTCCACTCTGGCACTGAGCAGCCCTGTCCATTCAAAACAGCAAAATTGAATTTTATGCATCAGAACAGATAATCTATGATCAATGCTATTGAAACAGAAGTCGTTACGATCTAGCCAAAGGTTCCACAAGATAGAGGCCACCAGTAAATCCCAATAAATTCTTGCTTCCCTCCTAATCCTGTGCGATCTAATCTCTCCCCAGACCTCCGCACTAGACCCTGGACACTGAGTCACCCCAAACGCTAGACCTAATATTCCCCACACCCATCTCGCTCTGATGCACTTGAAAAATATATGATTCGTATCCTCCTCGTGATTTAAGCACCTATTACAAGAATCGCATTCCAGGATACCCCTTTTTCTTAAGTTAACTTTTGACAGAATCGCGTCATTATCCACCAACCACAAAAATACTTTCACTTTAGAGGGAGCGTTGATTCCCCAAATAACCGTAGCACTCGCATTCCTTAAACCTCCGTCATTTAGTCTTTTATATAGTGAGGAAACCGAGAACTTGCGATTTGCCTCCAAAGCCCACCATCTCTCATCTTCTGGCTGCTGCGTGGCACGTCCTTCGCTGCGAATGAAGTTGTTAAGCTGTTGTAGTTGGAGAATAGTTTCTTGTTCCAGAGTATCCTTGACTTCTAGTCTCAATCTATTGTTTTTCCACACATCGTAAACCAGTGTATCAATGTTGATAACTGCCCCTGCAGCTGCTGGGAATAATCCCATCAAGGAGTTACTGCCACACCACCTATCTTTCCAAAATCTTGTATTCTTACCTTGCTTCACCCTACAGAGGGTGTTGCTATGGAATACTTCCCCTGTCTTAAAAACCCCTTTCCAAAGACACGATTTTCTACTTAGAGGACCCCTACCCCCGTATCTGAACTTCTTCCTTGCCCGGTAGTTGGTCAGAGACTTACACCACCAATTATTACGTCGGTAATCCATTTTCCACCACCACTTACTCAGAAGGGCCGTGTTCATGTCTCTAAGGTTGACGATGCCCAACCCCCCGAATTCTTTCCTTTTGCATACCCTCCCCCAGCTGATGAGGTGGATCCCTTTACCTCCATCGTTTGCTCCTCTCCATAAAAACCTCCTACGACATTTGTCTATCCTCTGGATTACCCATACCGGTAATTCGTAAATAGATATGAGATAGATCGGAATACTGTTGATGACGGAGTTCAATAGCGTGATCCTGCCCCCTAGGGTTAAGAATCTACCCTTCCAGCCTGCCAATCTTTTCTCAATCCTATCAATAAGAGGCTGCCAATCGTCCCTAACAAGCTTCCCTGGCCTAATCGGAACCCCTAGGTATGTAAGCGGAAATCCTCCTTTATTGCATCCAAGCATTTGTTGAATCGAAGAGATGGGGATAGAGCATTCTTCACTAAGCTGTATGACACAGCTCTTAGAAAAATTGACCTTCATGCCCGACCATGCCTCGAAGCACTTCAATACCGACCCTATAGCAATGATATCCTCTTTCGAAGCTGAGCCGAACAGTAAAGTATCATCTGCGTACTAAAGGATGGAAATAGGGTCTGAAAATGCTTTGATTTTAATGCCGAAGATCGCAAAAACCTGATCAGTTGTGCAGGGGATTTGGACCTTGAGGCACTAAGAGTATCTACACTCGTTTTTTGCTAAATTTAACTATTTTGTAAAATGAGAAATGACAAAATGTCAGTTTCTTTGCACCGGTCGTTTGCTAAAATATGAGAAAACAGTAAAAAAAAATATAGTCGAACGGAACATGTTGTGGCGTCTGATTTTTTAAAAAAAGCTTTATTTTAAGGTTTTCTTTTTATAAAAAAATTTAATTTATCTCTACGTCTCGGTGGTTGGATAGAGTCGGTTATGCCATCCATATGAAGAGATTGAGTTTGGACTCCTTTCTTGATTAAGAGATAGAGTTTTCAAACTCTCTCTTGTGTATGAGTGGATAGAATCAGTTACCCTTAGGAATATGAGGTTTAAACTAGGTGTTTGGTACACGGACTGGAAAATTCCTATGAATGAAAGGATTCCTGGGAACGTGAGGGTGGGAATGAAGATTCCCGAGAATGTTGCATTATTGTGTTTGGTATAGTATATTGCATTTCCGGGAATCCTTCATTATTGTAATTTTTTATTCTAGTTTTTTGGTTTTTTTTTAATGTTTGTTATGAAAATCACATGAGAATGCTCAAATCCCATGATTTTAGTGAGGAATATATTTTTTTTATTCTAGTTTTTTTGGTTATTTTATTGTTTGTTATGCAAATCCCCTGGGAATCCTCAAATCCCATGGTTTTTGGGGGGAATGGAAATCCTTCCCAACAAAGGATTTTGATTCCCTTGGGAATCTATCATTTCTTTCAAAACTATGCTTGTCACATACCAAACAAGGTAATCTAAGAGGGAATATGGAATTCCCTTGCACATTCCCACCTACCAAACGCCCAAGTTCTATGAATCCGGACTCCTTTGCGATAGGGCTGTTGTAACAATCTCTATTGCAGGCTAGATCGGGTCGCTGGGCTTGAAAACGGTGTAGCTTATCTTGTCGGATCTGTATCTTTTGAAATTACCATTTTACACTTGAGAGCTTTAAGATCCGTGCCCAATTTGGACGGTCCCGATTTTGTTCTATTTTAACCCATATCACAAGCCCCCACTCCCGAAGACTGAGTTTCACAGTCTTAAGAGAGTAGTTCGCCCATTTTTAATAGTTAACATAACTTATCGGATTCTTCGGGGATGTTTGAATCTTTCTCGGGGTGTAACAGCGGTGTTCTGACTTCATAGAGTATCCAGAATTATTTTAGAAATTTTTTGGATTTTTGGAAATTATCTCTATTTTCCCCCAATTTTTAATAATTTTTTGGAATCTTTAATTAATTAATACAAATTATAAATTAATTTCTGGATTTTTAAAATAATTTTCTAAAATAATAATATTTTTTCAGAATTTTTAAAAATAATATTTCAAAATTTTTATTATATTTTAAAAATTGAAATTATTTTCCAGATTTTCAGAATTTTTAATTAATTAATCCGAATTTTAGATTAATTTTCGGAATTTAAAAAGAATTTTTCTAAAATAATTATTTTTCAGAATTTAATACTATTCTGAATTTTTAATTATTGTTCAGAATTAAGAAAATATTTTTCCATATTTTAAAAATAGCTTTTTGATTTTTAATTATTTTTCTGGAATTTTATAATTAGAAAATAAATTTTAAATAATAAATAATACCTGAGTTAATCTGGATCACCGATCGTGAGAAGCACACTTTCTGAGGAGATCTAATGATCGAAAATGGCCAAAGCAACCCACTTCCTCAGTTAGCTTTTGCGCCGAGGAGTATGGTGGGGCCCACTGTCAATGAGACAACGGTGCTGCTGTGGGGCTCACTTGCCACGTCAGCATGCAGCCTCTCCCTTATCTCTCTCCTCACCCACACGTGTGTAGTGCGTATCAAACTTCAGCTCGCTATTTTGAGCAATCTAACATCTTGATCAAGGTGGGCACGTTTTTTGAAGCCATCAAACGAAGACACGAAGTGAGCGAGCTCCTCGGTTTCGCTTTTGCGCCGAGGAGCTGGTAGGTCCTAAGTGGGGCCCATTGTCCGGGCGGAGAGAGGTAGGTGGGCCCCACAGATGACTGAGTGGGAGATAGACCCACGTGGGTCGAGGCATGCTGGCATGACGCGTGGCAGATCTGTTGGTGCGAGTGGGGCCCGCGTGTGCGTGGCTAGCTCTGCAGCCACCATGTGGCAAAGAGAGAGGGAGCGCAATGTTGCACCAGTGGAGCCCGCGTGACACGTACTGCATGCACACGCCGCCAGGTGGCAGAGAGAGAGGGGAGCAGCAGCGATTGTGTAGTTGCAGGTGGGGCCCACCTAGCCACGTGGCGCTTGGGTGCTGGCCGACGAAAGTGGGGCCCACGCCCTTCTTGGGTGCTGCACCTTTTTTTTAAAGCTCTTGTGTGCAACTACATTGTAACTAGCTATTCTGGTGCTATAGAGATCTGATTGAAGCATATGAGCAGTCGATTCCAAACGAACTCGAAGATCTACAAGTTTTTTTCAGAAATCATTCGAGGAGTCATCCATTTTGGGAGTTAAAACTAACCCATAATGTCTCTACTTCCGAGGAGTTAAGAAGACGAGCCCTGAAGAGGAGTTTGCCAAGGAAAAGCCCCCAAGAAACTATGAAGAGGAGCTTCACTCCTGGGGATCTATGAAGAGGTGTTTCGCCCCGAATGAGCCACCAAGAGGGGTTTTGTTCCCAGGGAGCTACGAAGAGGAGATCCACCCCCGGGGAGCTATGAAGTGGAGCTTCGAAGATTGAGTTGGTGTTGATCCCGCCGTTTGGACCCGACAAACTCGCAGAGGTGAATGAGAAGGGATTTGGCGCAGAACTTGCCATTTGAGCCCGACAAGTTTGTAGAGACGGCCCAAGGAGGAAAATGGATGCCTAACTTGCCGTTTGTGCCCAACAAGTTTGTGGAGGCAACCTGAGGAGGGAGATGGATGCCTTAATTATCATTTGAGCCCAACAAGTTTGCAGAGACGACCTGAGGAGGAAGATGGATGCCTAATTTTTCGTTTGAGCCCAACAAGTTTATGGAGGCAATCTGAGGAGGGGGTTGGACTCCAAACTTGTTGTTTGAACCCAAAAAGCTTGAGGAGTCAACTTGAGGAGGGGGTTGGTGCTGACCTTGCCGTTTGGACCCGGTAGATTTGTAGAGGCAACCAGAGGAAGGGGTTGGTGCCGACCTTGCCGTTTGGACCCGACAGGTTTGCAGAGGCAACCTGAGGAGGGGGTTAGTGTTGACCCTGCATTTGGACCTGCAGACTTGTTGAGGCAATTTAAGGACTGAGTTGGATGTCATCTCTGATGCTGGAAGGTGAACTAATTGTAGAAGAAGATTCATGGACGAGCCTGAGTAGATGAGTTGTGTGCGTGGCCCAGAAAAGGAACTGAGCACGGAGCTCATTGATGAGGGTTGTTGAGCCACAAGAGAAACTAGAAGGGTGAGCTGGGCCCCAGATTCAGTATGTTTGAGTCAAGTTTTAGGGATAGCCTTGCAAAAGAGCTGGTCTTCGAACTTGCTTGTTGAAAAATTTAACTAGTAGTGGGAGTAGTTCGAATGGTCGTTTCAAGCCCCGAACCCGCATACTTGCAAGTTGTGAGGGTGATTTCGAGCCATGATTGTGAACTATGAACCCGTTGTTTAAAATTCATCAACAAGTTGTAGGAGCAATTTCGAATGGCGAGTCACTCCACTCTTACTTGTTCGCAAGCTACTAAAGCGGTGTCGAACCAAGTGTTGGACTCCAAACTTGTTGTTTAAGGGATTAACAAGTTGTAGGAGTAATTCCGAATGGTGAGCCACTCCGCACTTGCTTGTTCGCAAGCGACTAAAGTAGTATCGAACCAAGGGTTGGAATCCAAAGTTATTGTTTAAGGGTTTCAACGAGTTGCAGGAGCAATTCTGAATGGTGAGCTGTTCCACACTTGCTTGTTTGCAAGCTACTAAAGCAGCGTCGAACTAAGTGTTGGACTCTGAACTTATTGTTTGAGGGGATTAACGAGTTGTAGGATCAATTCCGAATGGTGAGCCACTCCGCACTTGCTTGTTCGCAAGTGACTAAATGAGCATCGAACCAAGTGTTGGATTCCAAGCTCGTCATTTGAGCCTAGCAAGTTGTGGGAGCAGCCCTGGGGGACAAGCTTCGAACTTGCTGTTTAACGAGTCGTAGATATGACTCAGGGAGATAGACATGAAGCCGATGCAAGGATCTTTATAAGAAAAATCTAAGTTTTACTGAAACAAACTAAGCAGCTGCCTTGAGGGGGGCGAGCCGTTATTACATGCTTTGGTTGTATGACAAGTGGCAGCCTTATTGAAAACTGAAAACCTACTTCTACGAGAGGGTGTGAGGCACCCTTTTGGTACTTCATTTGATGCCATGTATACCAAATCCGCCTTCCCAGAAGAGGAGATCTCCTTGAGTTCATCAACTAGTTCTAGAAGGACTTGACTGTTCCATTGGGGGAGCTCTAATGCTTCAAGTGGGATGACCGAGCCCCCCATTGTAATGGCATAACATCTCCGAGTGGTCTTTTGACTTCCTTTGACTTCTCCTACTCCTGCAGAGGTGGGGAACTTTATTTTCATGTGAAAGTCTGATGGTACAATATGAAGTACTGCTAGATCTGGTCGGCCCAGAATGACATTGTAAACAGCCTTCACATCGATGCCCATGAAGTTCATCGCCTCTGTCCCGGCTGTTGGGTTTTCCTGCGGTCACATCAAGATTGACTATTCCTTCGATTGAGACTGGAACCCGAGAGAACTCATGGAGAGTGTATCCGGCAGGCTTGAGACGATCTCGAGAAAGCTTGAGGCCTTGGAAGGCTTCTAGGAAGTGGATATTGACGGAGCTGCCGTTGTCAACTAGGATTCAGTGCACCTCATGATTAGCCATGTGGAGGCTGATTATGAGCGCGTCACAGTGGGGCATTTGGATGCCTTCCAGATCTTTGTCTGAGAATGTTATTGGAACTCCGAAGCCCTTGAGTGGAAGGAGGTTCTGTACCAAATTAACTTCTCGGATGAAGGCCGTTTGGGAAGAGTTTGATTCTCCCCCCATAAGCCCTCTATGACTGGAATGGAGAACTAATCATGGCTCCGAGTCTTAGGACTCAGAGGGCTTTTCTGTCCGCTTGTTAGCTACTCGGGGAGGAGGAGGATCGACTCTGTCCATCCAAATAAATCTGGCAAGATGACCCCACTGGATAAGCTCTCCGATCTCCTCCTTGAGAGCTCGATAGTCGTCTATTTCGTGGCCATGGTCCATTTGAAAGCGGCACCACTTGTCTATGTTTCTCCTCTTCGTTGGGGTATTCATTCTAGGGGTAGCGGGGGGTAGACCTTCCATGTCCACCTCCATGAAACTGCTGATATACTGACATTGAGGGGGTAAACTTCTCAAATCGAGGAGGAGGGCGGCACAGATCGTTGTCATCCTTCTGGAATTTCTAGGATCCTTATTCGTTTGCAATCTACCGTTTGTTCTTGGAAGATGGCTCTTCTCGACTGGATGATGAAGAGTATATTCAGCTTGGATATACATCTCACTCCTCAGTAAGAGTTCTGAGAAGTTCCGAAGAGGCTTCTTAGTGAGGGATGCCTTCAGGTCGGCATTGTTAACATTGTGTCTGAATGCTGCTGTGGCTACTGACCGATTGGGGGAAGTAATGGATTGGGACTCGACTGTAAAGCGCCAAACAAAGTCCTTAGCTGTTCCCCTTTCTTCCGGTTCAGGTCTAGCAAGGATGCACTTGTCTTTTCGGTTCGACGGCTACTGACGAGGTGGTTGAGGAAAAGTTCTTCAAACTGATTGAACGATAAGATCGAATTGCGAGATAGGCGAGAGTACCACTCCCTTGCTGGCCCCTTCAAGGTGGCAGGAAAGGTCCTACAGAGAAGGGAGTCCGAAGCTTGATGGATCATCATGAGAGTTTTAAAACTTTCAATGCGATTTTCTGGGCCAGACTCTCCATTGTAGGACTCAAAGTGAGGCGGCTTAAAAGTCTCTGGGACATGGTCTTCCATGATCGTCGTGGAGAATGGAGGTCTGCTCGGTCGAAAATTCTTGGCTTGATGATCCTCTTCCCGGTTGATGTTGTTGAGACGGTCTTCCATCTCTCGGAGGCGGCGAAGGACTGAGTTGTCCCTCTAGTCGGATCTGGCCGACCCACGGGACTCTCCTTCATGTACGGTTGCGAGACAGTGATAGTTTGTTTGTCGGCCTCTATCTGGGGCGATGTTGAGGGCTTGGAGGATTTTATTTTTGAAATTATTAAATTCTACTTTGGTGACGGGTGCACGTTCATCTCCGTTGGCCCTATGAACTGATAGACTAGCCATGGTCTGACCTTCTTCGTCCCCAGGAGAGGGGTTTCTTCTGCGTCTTTGCCTTCGATAAGAGAGACTTCTCTTGTTTCCCTGATGTTCTGGACTAGGGGGCTCATCATGAGTTCGTCTCTCATTCAAACGGTTTTGAAGGTCGATCCCTTGTTAGCGGTTGATGATGATTTGGCAGAGGCATCTTGACCCCTGAGGACCTTGCGAGGCCATCGAGTTGGTGGAAGGATTGTGTACCGAGACATGGTCTTGAAAAGGATGCTGTTCTTGACGGCTTCGACGAGAGCCCCCTCAGTGCTGCTCCTTTAGACAGAGGTTGGATTTGTTGGAGAGAGGGTTGCTCGAGTTGAGGTTGTTGAGACTGCTGAACTTGTAGAGGTAGTTGAAGTGGGTCCCCGCGAGGGGGGGGAAGATGAAGGAAGGTAGCTGGCTCGTCGACAGGTAGTCGTCATCCTCGCCTTCCTTCTTGGGGGCATGGTCGAGAAGGTAGTTTCAGATCGACGAGGTTGGATCGGCGATCTTTTTCGTTTTCCACAGATGGTGCCAATCTGTTACTACTTATTTTTGTGTGGGAGCAAACAAATATGTGAATTCATTTAATAAAAACAGTAAGGATCGAACCTTCACTATTTGTTGATTTTGACCGCCAAAAAGTTGCTATTGACTCCGTGATCTGATCGCTGAGAACGGCTGTTGCCACTCCCGTGGACCTGCAAGACAAGTATGAAACAACGGGGGTGGCCCCAGCGACAGACCCTTCGGCACCCAAGTAAGAAACTCGAAGTTATGGTGGGTTTTGAGAGCAGTGTTTTTAGTTACCTTGTATCTACGGAGGTCTTGATGTATATATAGTCGCCGAGGAGGGTCAGTTTCAAGATATTCATTAATCTCTACTTCCCTGTAGTTGGATAGCGTCGGTTATGTCATCCATATGAAGCGATCGAGTCTGGACTACTCTCTTGATGAAGAGATAGAGTTTTAAAACTCTCTTTTGTGTATGGGCGGATAGAACCAGTTACCCCCTAGGAATAGAGGGTTTAAACTAGGTTCGATGAGTCCGGACTCCTTTGCGATAGGGCTGTTGTAATAGTCCCTATTACAGGCTGGATCGGGTCGTTGGGCTTGAAAAAGGCCTAGCTTATCTTGTCGGGCCTGTATCTGCTGAAATTACTGTTTTACTCTTGAGAGCTTTAAGATCCGTGCCTGATTTGGATGGTCCCGATTTTGTTCTATTTTTACCCACACTAGGGGAGCCTATTAATATGGATCCAATTGCTTGAATGGTATGGAACAAAACTAAGGAATGTATTTTTCGTACACAGATAAGCTCCCCAAAAAAACCCAAGTAAAAGAGAGAAAGAGAGGGAGCAGCCGGCTAGGGGAGGGGGGAGGACTCCCTCGTCGTCGTCGTTCTCCTCCTCCTTCTATTGACTTCTAACTCTTTTTTACCTTCTTCAGTTATGCTTAATTCTTCTTCAGTTTCATCTGTTATAGATCCTCATCGACTTAGTTCTTTTATTTTCTTATTTAATTTTTAAGTCTTTTCTTATAACTCTTATATATTCTATAATACTGTTTCCACTGAAATTTTCTTCTAATTCTTCAATAGTTATCATGTTCATTTCAGATGGTGTAGTTGCCATGTTGTCATCTATATAATAAATTACAAAGAAAGCTATCAAGTGGCTCACAATCAATCCCCCCAAAATCAAAGTCCCACATCAAACCTCACAAAACACATTTTCCCTCCAAAACTCAAATTTAAATCTCCCACCCAAAACAACTCCTATATTTATTTAATTATTTTTCTCTCTCTCTCTCTCTCTCTCTTCCTCCTCTATTCAAAAAATTAAGATTTTTTTTTAATTTTTAAAAATTAAAAATTAAAAAACAAAAAAAAAATTAAATTTTAAAAACTTTAAAAATAATTCAAAAAAAATCATATAATATGTTTTTTGCTCTATGTCTGTTACTTTAATTAATTTGTTGGACCTCCAAAACTATTTTATATGATCAAATAAGGTGCACCGTGCCGAAGACGTGCCGTAGGCACGTGTCAACGGGCAAACCTAGTTTATTTATAATCCTAAACATTTATATATTCTGTTTATTATTTTTTTAAAATCATTAATCTGTTGTTTTATTTCTATGTTTAGTTGCTGTATGGATGCATTTCTTTCTTCTCATCCATTGCTGACTGTTTCACACACTGGTGTTTTGACTTTCACAAGCACAAGTTCACACACTCTTGGCATTTGGTTACACTTGCTGCATGTTGGAGCATATGACTTGCTCGAAATGATACTACTTTTAACAACAAATTTATTATTGTGGACAAACTTATTACTAATACCAAAATTTGGTTCTGTCATTGGTTAGATGCCAGCAGCGAGTCAAAGAAGAAGGCAAGGATTCTTCAAGAGCTTTTGGCTACCGGAGATAGTGATCTGATGAGACCAAGAGGTACCTACTCACAGCGCAGTACAGGGAACTCCCAGGGTTGATCCATGGCTTAGCAACTCAGCTTGTTGATTTATTAGTTAGATCTTTTTTGGGGACATTGTCTGTCCTAGATCTTGTAATTTTCAACCCTCTCTTTTGTTCTGTTAACTATGGGGGATTGGATTTTTGTATTAGGGCTAGCAGTGATGTGTGTCCGGGAGATAAGATCATACCCATGAGGCTAGTTGAGGAGTATGACAGATGTCCAATGCCCTCTCTATGACTCAATGGTATGCCATCTCAAGCTCAGATGCACACACAGAGCTCGGTGGTCACCAATTTCCTCCATCTGATTTTTGTAACTCTTGTTAGAACTTTACTTATCTATATATATTTTTTCTATGAGGTAGGATAATCCTACATTTTACCAGTCAAAAAACAATCTAATATTATTCTATTTTGTCGTTGTTCTGGTAATTTTTCTATTAATTCTTTTGTGTCTTCAACGTTTTTGGATTTTCCAATTTTATCTATACTTTTTTTTAAATCTATGTTCACTCCAAGTTTATTTAACAAGTATAAACTAGTCTAATTTGATTTCTTATGTTCTCCTAATCCTCCTTCTATTTTTAAGATAAAAGGTATAAAATTTCCATAATCATTTGTTCCTAGTGGCCAATCACTATTATTGGGTAATTCGTTAGAATTAAAATTATATACTCTTGATTTTATTTGTGGAATTTTATCCATGATAATACCAACTTAAATCATTGTTTCATTATTTCATTGTTTCTATAATTTAATATCTTGTATGCTAATACCACTTAATAATACCAACTTAATTCTTCATTTTTATATTATGATATCTTACATGTGTACTATTAGTTTCTGTAATTTTTAGTTAACATATTAGTTATTCTATATATTATTACTGAGTACTATATTATTTATTTATTAGTTATGTAATCTTCTGGGAACGTGTCTTATTTGTGTTGTAATCTCCAGTTGTTTTTGAAAAATCTCCAGTTTTTATAGATCTGGGTTTATGAGTAATTAGATTTGATAAGTGGGCTATATGTGAATTTTCCAACTTTTTATAATAAGCTGGGGTTACACGTGTATGTAGTTTGGAAAGTGGGTTTATTGGGTTTTTTTGGGAAAGTGGGTTAGTTTGGGATTTATTTCCCGAAATAGGTTTTATTTTTTAAACTAATTTTCAAAATAAGTCTCCATCCAAACTAATTTCGAAGATAAGTCTGTCTTTATAGGTCGCATTATCGAATTGCAGTTTATTCAATTGTGAGGCTACAGTTTCCAACTGCAGCCTTTTCAAAAATATTTGTTTTTGATGCCGTAGTTCTCAACTGCGGCCATAGTTCATTTCATATTTAGGCTAAATAGACCTAAAGACTTGGACAAAATTTTCTAAGTTAAAAGTGGCTAAATAAAGACCGTAATTAGGATCTGTGGTTTAAATTTAGCCCTTTTGTACGTGAAAAAATTTGTCTAAGTTTCCAAGTCTCTCTAGCCCAAATATGAAATGAACTAAGAGTGGAGATCTGATTATGGCGATTTCTAGCCATTAAGAAATATTAGGGTTCAAGAACTAACAGGTTTGAGAAATTGGGAATTGAATTCAGATTTTTAAAAGTGAAGTAACACATTCTTCAGATCTCTCTTTATACTAGAGAGAATTTTACACATAAGCAGCACGTGCTGCTACAGTTGCAACGGTTTTAACCGACTCATATCATACCCTACCCGTTATTACAACCCGACCCGAAGTAACCTTTCATTCAGAATGAACAGTAACAACTCCACAACAAAAGACTAAGCTATACTATATGTACAACTTGTATCAGTACTTGTATCAGTGCATATATCAGCTCAAGCCTGAGTCTTTATCATCCCGTAACAACTCCTCCCTGCTCAAATTGAGCTTGTCCCAAGATCAAAATCAGGAAATGATCGACAGATATCATCTACATCTTCCCAAGTTGCTAAATTTTCAGATTGATCAACCCACTTAATCAAAAGTTTAACCCCGACACCATTTCCTTTCTTATATACTCTCCTATCAATCACCAACTGAGGTACCATAGAAGTCTCATCTGCCACCCACCAATCAGGGACTTCAGCAGCAACAATGACTGATGGATCTCCCCAAAATTTCTTGAGCTTCGATACATGGAAGACTGGATGCAACGCAGCATTTGGTGGTAACTCTAACTTGTAAGCCAATTTTCCTACCTTCTCAAGCACTTGATAAGGTCCAAAGAATTTTGGAGATAGTTTCTGTGGTGAAGGGTTTCTAAGGCTAACTTGGCGGTATGGTTGTAGTTTAAGCAATACACAATCATCAACTTCAAAGCTCCTATCCTTCCTCTTCTTATCAGCAAAGAATTTCATTCTCTCTTGAGCTTCCCTACTGTTGTCCTTGAGCAACTTGAGGATAGTATCTCTAGCTAACAGCTCTTCTTCAACACTTTGGAGGCAAGCAGTTCCTCTCACATAGAGCTTCGGAGATGGAGCAGGCCTTCCATATACAGCTTCAAGGGGAGAGACACCTATGGAGGTGTGCTAGTTAGTATTGTACCACAGCTCAGTCCAACATAACCACTTCATCCAATCCTTTGGCCTTTGTCCACACATACAACGAAGTACATCTCAAGAGCCTTATTAACTATCTCAGTTTGTCCATCAGATTGGGGATGATAGGCAGTTGATGTATGAAGTTTACTTCCTTGTAGCTTAAAGTACTCCTTCCAAAAAGAGCTCATAAAAATTGGATCCTTATCAGATATGATACTCCTAGGCATACCATGTAATTTGCCCACTTGCTTAGTGAAGATTTGAGCCACACCTTGTGCAGTATATGGATGAGACAACCCCATGAAATGTGAATATTTAGATAATCTGTCTACAACTACTAGAATCACAGTTTTACCTTGGCTCATAGGTAAACCCTCAATGAAATTCATTGAGATATCTTTCCAAATCAACGGAGGAGTAGGCAGAGGTTGAAGCAATCCTGTGGGTAGCTGAGTTTCATGTTTGTTCCTTTGGCAAACCACACACTCTGATAAATTGTTTGATGTGTTTGCTCATTCCTTTCCACACAAATGACCTCCTTACCCTACTCAAGGTTTTATGAAAACCAGAGTGCCCTCCCATTTTAGTGTCATGACTCTCAACAATCACTCTACTCCTCAAATTAGAATTGGGGCTTAAGAGTATCTTACCCTTATAGTACCAAATTTCACCAAGTAATTTATATTTCTGGTTGTTCAACTCACCATTTGCAGCTTTCTCAGCTAACCCCTCAAAGTAAGGATCTGTTTGCACCATGAGTTTGACTTCCTCCACCCATTGGGGAACTACAAAAGTTATTTCTAAGATTTGAGACTCTTCTTCATCACCCTTAGGTCTCCTTGATCGCCTATCTACTCCCACGTTTTCTTTCCCTTCCTTATATTCTACAGAAAAAGTAAAACCCAATAATTTCCAAAGCTATTTCTTCTAGATTTCAGTATTCACCCTTTGTTCAAGTATATATTTAATACTCCTCCGATCAGTTATAATGGTAAATTCCCTTCCCAACAGGTACTGCCTCCAAAACTTCACTACACTCAATATGACAAATACTTCCTTTTCATAAGTAGAGAGAGCTAGAGCTTTACCCTTAAGACCTTTACTCATGAATGCTATGGGATGTTCCTCCTGCATTAACACAGCTCCTATCCCATAGAGTGAAGCATCAGTTTCCACAACAAAGGCTTTAGAGAAATTTGGCAATTGCAACACAGGAGTAGTAGTGAGTGCATGTTGCAACTTAGTAAAAGCTTCATCTGCTGATGAATTCCAGCTAAAGTTGTTTTTCTTCAACAATTGAGTAAGTGGAGCTGCCATATTGCCATATCCCTTGACAAATTTTCTATAGTACCCTATTAAGCCCAAAAAACCCCTCAACTCCTTCACAGAAGTAGGTTCTGTCCATTTAGTCACTGCTTCTACCTTCAAGGGATCCACTGCAATTCCCTTTTCACTAATTACATGGCCTAAGTACCCTACAGATTCCTTCCCAAATCTGCATTTACTTTCTTTGGCTACAAGTTGATGACTCTGCAAAATCTCCAATGTCTTTGTTAGATGTTGGACATGGCTCTCCCAAGTAGGACTATATACTAAAATGTCATCGAAGAAAACCAATATAAACTTCCTTAGATGTTCTTGAAATATCTCATTCATAAAACTTTGAAAGGTTGCATGAGCATTTGTAAGACCAAATGGCATGACAATAAACTCATAATGGCCTTGGTGTGTTCTAAAGGCTGTTTTGTGTATGTCAGGTTCATGCACCCTAATCTGGTGATATCCAAATCTAAGATCTATTTTCGAGATGTATTTTGCACCATAGAGCTCATCCAACAGGTCATCTATAATGGGAATGGGAAATTTGGCTTTCACTGTTTGTGAGTTAAGTGCTCTATAATCTACACATAACCTCCAAGTACCATCTGCTTTCTTGACTAGGATGACTGGAGAAGCATATAAGCTTCCACTATTCCTGATCAACCCTGCTTCCAACATTTCTTTCACTTGCCTCTCAATATCATTCTTGTGATAATATGGGTGTTTGTAAGGTCTGATACACACTGGCTTGTGTCCCTCAACAAGTGGAATTTGATGGTCTACTCCTCTCTTTGGTGGCATGGGCAAATTTGGTGTAAAAACTCCTGGAAATCGATCCAACACCTGCTTAATAGAATCTCCTCTGCACTCTGAAAGTTGAGCATCATGTGAAAGAGACTCATCTGCACTTTGTTGAACTTGAAGCATGAAAATCTGATAGGAGTTTTCGATGGTTTTAGGTAATTCCTCCATTTCAATGAGTTGAATTTGACCCTTTCTAACTCCATGGAATACCTTGAGTTTACCTCCCTGCATAAACTCCATTGTAAGTTTGCCAAAATCCATGGTAACTCTACCAAGAGATCTTAACCACTGTGCTCCTAGAACCATCTAAGAAGGTCCCAATGGCAAGATCAATAATTCTGTTTGCTAATTGCACACCTTGTACAGTAAACATCGCATTATCAATCCTTCCCTCACTTTGCATTACCTCTCCATTAGCAACTCACTTTAAACTTGGGCTCTGGGTGTATAATCAACCCCGATTTAATGGCCGTTTGAGGATCGATATAGTTGTGTGTAGACCCAGTGTCAAGTAAGATATTAACTTATCTTCCTTTGATTTTTTCCTTAACTCTGAGAGTTTGTGGATACAATATGGAACCAATGAGTGCATGAAAAGATATTCTAGGTATCTCCACCTCCATACTCAAGTCAGAAGCTATCTTCTCTTCTTCTTCCATAGTTGGTTCATCTCCATCATCTTCATACATTTCTAGAAAATAAAACTTCTGTGATACACACATATGTCCAGGTGTATATTTTTCATCACAGTTAAAGCAGAGGCTCTTTGCTCTTCTCTCCTTCAACTCATGGGGCATTAATTGTTTTGGCACTCTTACTCCCGTAGGTGACACTTCTGACACTTTTGGAGCAGAATTGTTAATCACAACTCCCTTGGGTGCAAATGTAGATTTGGGGAATTTTCGGTTACATTGTAACTTCTCTTCATAACCTCGAGCTAAACCAATGGCTTCATTAACATTCCTAGGCCTTTGTGCCTTTACATCCCAGCCTATCTCATCACGCAATCCACTCACAAATGTGCTCAGGTAATGTTTCTCAGTCCACCCTTCTACGAAGTTGGATAACCTATTAAACTCTTGAATGTATAGCTCCATATCCCCCTTTTGACTCAATTTTGATAGCGTTCCTTCATAGTCTTGAAACTCTGTCGGCCCGAAACGAGTGATCAACTCCTCCAAAAATTGAGACCACAAGATTGAATCCCTCTTACTCTTGATGTGTCTCCTGTACCACTGTGCTGCTCTTCCTTTAAGATTCAGCGAAGCAAACCTCAGCTTTTGATTCTTAGGAATCTCATAAAATTCTAGAAACTGCTCCGCACTACATATCACTCTGTAGGATCCCCCTCCGTGAAAGAAGGGAACTCCATTTTGAAAGGAGTTCTATGCACACTGCCAAAACCAAAAGGTATTCTAGATTGCAACAAGGTAGGGTTTGTTACCTCATGATTAGGTCCTAGATTTGGATTCATATTAGGAATCTGACTGGAAGATCGATTTCGTTGAATCGCTAACTCACGAAGCTAATCCATCACAAAATCGAGCTGAGTTTGAACAGAAGCCATTTGCGACACCATCTGGTTCCTCCATTCAGTGATCTCTGATTCCTCCATCGCCGGCCCACCGACATCGCGATCATCTTTGTCGCCGGCAACCGGCTCTGGTACCACATTGTGAGGAGTGGAGATCTGATTATGGCAATTTCTAGCCATTAAGAAATATTAGGGTTCAAGAACTAACAGATTTGAGAAATTGGAATTGAATTCAAATTTTTTTAAAGTGAAGTAATACATTCTTCAGATCTCTCTTTATACTAGAGAGAATTTTACACATAAGCAGCACAAGCTGCTACAGTTGCAACAATTTTAACCGACTCAAACAGACTCATATCATACCCTACCCATTATTACAACCCAACCCAAAGTAACCTTTCGTTCAGAATGAAAGGTAACAACTTCACAACAAAAGACTAAGCTATACTATATGTACAACTTGTATCACTACTTGTGTAGCACCCCAAATTTCCAATATAATATCTCAGAAATACGTGGCACAATTTCAGAATCAACTTCAATGTAATCATAAACATAGCAACCAAATACAGGAAAATTTAAATTTTTTTATTACATCAATTGTTTACAAAGCACAGCCGAAAATAAAACACCTTGAATTACATTTTCTTTTCTTTTACAGCACATTCTTTACAATTTACATAAGCTCTAATATCATTCTACCCCACGCATCCAAATCCCAAGCTATAGGTACCTATCTGTAAAACATGAGGCTAGAGATAACCCTAACCCCCAAAACTATAGGGGTCCGCCATAACGGTGTGAGTGACATAAAAATAAATGCAATATAAATAAAACATAAGGAATAGAGTCGTAAACAACATGTATCAACAGCAAGAATAAAAGAAATAAGAAATAACAATAAATAAAATATGTAAACATCAAGTGAAACTAGACTAAGTGTCAAGTGTAGGAAAACAGAAAACAATCATGCATAAAACCAAGTCAAGAAAACATCAATGCTATATGCTGACTCTCTAATGCATAACTTGTCTGATTCTATGCATCCCACTCTACATAGGTCCGGTGCAAGCCCTTAACGTTCTCCACTTGATAGAGTTTAATCCCTCGTTATGCAACTAATCCTATCACGATGACTACTACGAGATATAGATAAACTGTGGGTATTAGCCCATGCCCCGATAATTCCGGAGGTCAATCTCTATCCACAGATAATTCCGGAAACTATTTCACTCACACCTGAGAATCTTCGAGTACCCCACACCGCAAGCTATGGCGCCTCATCACACGAATACCCCATGAGCGTCGCCTCGATCCCGATAATTTCGCAGATCAATCCCACACCGTAGGTAATTCCGGAGACTATTTCACTCACACCTCGATAATTTCGGAGATTATCTCACACCGCAAGCCATACTGAGGTCCATAACCCATGTTCTCATTTCATCATATCACCATCAAGTGCCTGTCCTTATCTTTTTAAGTTAATTAATTAATTAATTTTGAATCTCCTAGAGTTTGTGTACCCTACCGGACTTAACTCAACTGATCAACAACAAGGTCACAACTGACCAAACTATAAAATCTCAACTGCCGGTATCTAGGGTCCCACACACCCTCTAGAGACTCACAATTCAACCATCAACACCAAATAAATCTTTCATTTTAGTCACTTCATATCAGTGTTAACTAACTCACAAAAAATCATTCATAATGTTTGTATATGAGTTTTTATATATAGAAAGAAATTCCCTTTTACTGATATAAGGTTTGTGTGTATATATATAGTATATATATAGAAGCTCTTGTACTGAAATGAAGGATATATATATATATATATATATATATATATATATATATATATGATATAGAAATCTCCTAAACTAATATGAAGTGTATGTATGTGATACATAGAAAACTCTTTTACTGAAGTAGGAGTATGTGCACAAATGGGTATATATATGTATCTTTTACCGAATAGGAGTTTGCACAAATGGGTATATATATATATATCTTCTCCAGGTTTTCGAAATTTGTTCAAAGGACTTGACCATAGCAGGTGTAATAATATACTTCTAATGTCGGAGCTTAGGAAACTCATACTGTGCACTTGTAGCCTGGTACAGCCACAATAATTAGGAGCAGAAAGGTCAAGTGTGATATTCCACTGGTAAGGAAAATCATTTAAGTGCATTTCGTAGTAAATATTAAAATCCATACAAAAAAAAACATATTGATACGGGAAAACAAACTATGAGCTCATCTAATTAAAGTCTTCAATAGGATTTAATTTCAAAAATATAATTTCACATTTGTTAGGTTCTGATTGATATGAATGTTCATGATCATCAAACCTACTACAAGAAAGCAAATAAGTTCAAATGGTGATTTGATACACAAGGCAAGCAAGCACTCAGGGGACCTACATGTACACAGTGAATCTGGGTGTAGGACTGGAATACATCTTGGTCTTGCTCTAGGGTTTTATGAGGAAAAAGTACTATGCATCTTTTTGTTAAGACCAGCTCCGAGAGGTGACAGCAAATCAAGGGTAGAAAGAAGAGAGGAGAATTGAAGCAGCTCAGACTCTGAACAAACTAAATATATCCTGACAGTAATTAAGTTCCTGTCATACTATAACATAACATGTTACCATTTCCACCATAAACCTTTCTTGATTTGTAACTTGAGGATGCTGACTAAAAAAACAGTTGAATTGTATGCTCATAAAAGATAGAATACTTGCAAACTATCATTGCCCCAACTTGAAAATGCAATGTAAAACCTCTATAAATGTTGCTCGACTTTTTTACTAATACAACTGATAAACACTAGTAGTAAGTTAAGAAAAGGCAACATCAAACATACATACCACTACAGGAAACAGAATCCATAAAAGACAATAAAAATGCTACATACTTGTAATGGGTATATATATATATATATATATATATATATATATCTTGAAATGTGTAAATATATTGATCATAAGCATGTGTAAGCATCAAACTCAAGTTATCTTATCACCCCAGTTTCTGTATCCATCAAACCCAATTGAAAAAAATCATAAAATTCACAAAACTTCATTTTGGCCGAAAATGCACAGACCTGCATACTCAAGACCTGCACACATTTTGATTCTTTTCCACCCAAATCTACCTCTTATAACTTCACCTACACATCCTACTATTGTTAATTAGTTATACTTGGTTGTGTACTCAAAACTCCTCCATCAATTAAGCTTTAATTCACTAGCAACCAAATAAATGCATACGTATAATCTCAGGTTATATGTTGTGATAAGATATACTTTTGCAACTTGATTAGCTAACAGGTATGAACAGTGAGTAATATGTGGAGATGATTTTGATTCTTTCATTTTAGTCAAGATCCTCACTTGACAAGTGACTAAAATAATAATAATATGAATTTCTGATATATCATGTCCACTTCTTACAGGTTATGTGCATCATTTTAGATTTTTGCACAAATATATATAAATTCAATAGCTTACACAGAACTCTGGTTTGTTTCCTTGCTAACTTAGGCATCTCCACAAGGTGATAAAATCATAAAACACAAGAGAAAGAAGTAGCAGAATTAGCTGAGACACTTGCATTAAGGTGGCAAAAGTAGATAACTATGTTATGACTAATCTTATTCTTAAAAAGGGTATATATATATATATGACCACAATCGAGCATGAACACTTAAAACAACATACAGATTTGGCACACTTTCAGTGTATAATGCTACCATAACAGCAGACAATTTAAAGCCTTCATCCTACTATAAGATTTCAAAACGTGCATCATGGTATAAATTGCTAGCATTCCCTGAACAAAAAGGATTCGATTGTCAGGAAGATTAAAGAGAAGACAAGGAGGTGTCTAAATTCACTCACAATAGTTTACCAGTGAATGTAAGTAATTATACCATACACACAATCAAGTTTTACTTCTTCAAAGTGTCAAAACAGACTATAAGTATTCCTTCACAGTAAAATTAAGTTTTCGTTCGCTTTTATGCAATAATCAACATACCATTCATCTTTTATGTTAGAAACAGCAAGTGCTGTAAATCACCCTTAGGGGGGGTGAATAGGGTGATTGTGCGGAATTAAAAAAATTAGAAGAATAAAGTAAAATAAATCAAAGTAATGCAAGAGAGGCAAGAAAAGCAAACTCAGATGACGCAGCGATATAACGTGGTTCGACCCCCAGGGATCTACGTCCACATCACCTACTTGTAGCAATTCTCCGTTTCAAGAATTCCACTCTACTAAAAAACCCTTAGTACAGTGATTCTCGGATTCAGGCCGAGAGACCTATTACACCCACAGAACTTCTAATCCAAGTCCCATCAATCTCACCGAAGTGGAAAGGAAAAGAAAAATAAAACTCAAGATCGTTTGAGATCTTGACTAAAGAATACAATCAATTCAACGCTCACACTTGAATTGATTATCAAGAGATCAGTTCGAAATAATTTTCTCAGAAGGAATAGGTGAAGATGACACAGTGGATTCGTTCGATTAAATAGAAGAGGAAGTATATCGATCAAAAGAAGAAACGATACATTCCAAAAAAGAGATACAACCAAGTTGCGGTCGACCGGTCAAAGTGTGCGGTCGACCGTTCAGCTCTCTGGCGTAGCTAGAGAGTTGAAAGGTCGACCGCTATCTTAACTCATATAGGTTGCGGTCGACTGTGACGGTCGACCGACATAAGGTACGGTCGACCGGTCGTTGGCTGTATAAATCGAATCTACTTTGTTTTCTTACCATAAACTAATCAATCTTTAATCAATCAATTACAGTAAATATCTCACGAAAATATTGCTAAAAATCCAGTCTTGGTAGATTGCTTGGAGGCCAATTAATTTAGAGCTCTTTCCTCTTTTGCTTGTATATGCAATCTCCTTGTATTACTTTCCTTGTTTGTATATTTGTGAATCTCTTGGATCTCTTTTTAGTGTCAATTAATTCTGAAAATCTGACACACTAAATTCAAACTTATTAGTACAAGTGAGCACGTTTTGTGCACACCAAACTAAGAGTCAACAAGTACATGAAGGAAAACAACCTATCCATGAATTCTATTCGGTTCTTAACAATCTCAAGTCATCTATATAAAAGTATATTCATCAAAGTCATAGTTTCCAAGAAAAAATTCAATTTTTATTCATCCCTTAATCAATAATTCATTATATCTTCATACCAATCCCTAACATGCTTTCTAATATACAAATCATCACATACAACATGCTTAGAACAATGCAAAAACAAACATGTCACTCACCTCAATGAAGAAAACAAATCGAATTAATAAAGAATGAGAAAAAGCACTTCTTTTGCAAAATCCAAGATCATCACTTCGAAACTCCAAGAATAGTAAAAATATATTTTATTTTTGCAGAGGAGAGGGACGGCTGTAGTGGCTATTTTATAGGCCAAAATCTGAAGTTTTTAGGGTTTTACAAGTTTATGGAAACATCCATTAAAAATTCTTACTTTACATATATAAATCCTTATATTTGGAAATGAAATAAAACCAACTTAATTGAGTTTTAAAAACAAAAAAAATAACCAGCCTATAACCAGCCGGCACTGTTTGAAAATCCAGAAAAACGAATTTGCACTTTTACCCCTATAAGTGGCAATTTTGCAAAAGACCCATTTTTTATCAAAACATGCAAAATAAACCAAATTTATTAAAACAAAAGGTAAACTCTTTACTTCTGAGTTGACTGGGCATCATGCCATGCCTAAAAATCCGAAAATCTGGAGTTTTTACTCCAAGTGGTAATTTTGCACAAAAGTTATTCTTTTTGTAATATTTGCAAATAGGCCCAATAATTATCAGAAAATCCAAAAAAATCACAAATAATATCTAATAATAAATAATGAGTTTACCCAAAATAATTTTTTATTTTGAACTTCCCAAGAAAATATTCGCACGTGTTTTGCACGTGTAAAAAGATAAATTTTCAAAAAATATTTATTAAATTACCAAAATCCATTTTAATTAATTTATTAATCTTAAAAACATTATTTAAAAATTTGGGGTATTACATCTTATATCAGTGCATATATCAGCTTAAGCCCGAGTCTTTATAATCCTGTAACAACGCCTCGAAAAAAATATCTTGGAAGAGGCCACAGTTGGGAATTGCGGCCTCACAATCGAACAGGCCGCAGTTCGGTATTGTTGTCTATGATGACAGACCTATCTTCGGCATTAGTTTTGAAATAGACCTATTTTGAAAATTAGTTTTAAAAAGATACCTCTTTCGCAAGAAAAAAAATCATTAGTTTGGTATAAAACCTCCCTTTATAGTCTCTCATACCCAAGCCCTAGCCTTGTTGTTTACGTCAATATTTCCATTTAAATTATTTAAAATTTTTATATCTCTAAAATTATAATGTGAGAGTTGAGATTGTTATTTGCTATATGAGCAAGAAGTTTGAGTGTCACTTGCACCAATATCAATTTATGGGGGCGAGCAATATCAATTTATGTGGGCGAGAATAAGTTTGTCGTTGTTGTCATGTTAAAAATAACTTTTTTAAAAAAATTAACTACATACAAAAATATCTAATATATGGAGCACTTAAAGAATTTTTTGCTACACTTGAGTTGGTTTTGCTGGAAAACGAAAACTATAACCACCTCTACAACTTTTTGCTAAAGCTGGAATAAGATTTAGCAATAAGCTTAAGAAGGCTTTTTGATGCACCATGTTCTTTAGTAATAACACTAAGCTTTTAAGATATAGTTGTATCCTAAAAGTAAAATAGTTCCGAACATAAATTAGATAACAACCTTCCAAACCCCAACAATTCACTCATCACTTTTACCTCTTGCATTATAGCACACCCTAGACACCTCAAGTTCGATCGCAAACTCACAACTATCCAACCCACAAACCTCAAAGTAGTCCCGCCCTCCTCCAATAACAAACTCTCAAACATCTCCATCATCCATCACACAATAACTAACCTCAAAGAAACTAAAACTTTATAACAATCAAAAGCATCACCAAAAAGATTGAAAACTCTCCCCTAAATTGCAAAATTCAAGACCAAAGGAATTGCAACAAGCCACCAAAAATTTTACAAAAATCTCAAGATGGGTAATCTCACTATCCACAAAAATTGATACATATCTATGAGAAATCCCCAAAAAGGCACAAACAAAATGCATCAAAAAGCCCAACCAACTGCAAAACCAACGAAGTGGGAAATGCACAAAAAAATCTAAGAGAAATCGGGATTTTTTTTTTGATAAGAGAGATCGGGATTTTGTGGAGAGAGATTGGGAGACAACAGTTGGAGATGAAGGTTTTTAGATATATATTTGATTTTAGATATGAAAACTAAACGAACACAAATTAATAATAGCTTTTGATCGGTTTGATCAACAAGATGAACCGAAGGGTTAGGATTGAGTCTGGACAGATTTTATATATATATATAAAAGATGCATCATGAACAGAATAGTAACAACCTGTAAACCCTAGCAAGGAGATATCAATGGCGGAGGAAGACAGGATAAGCCAACTGCCGGATGGAATTCTATATCAGATCCTATACTTTGCCGGGACGAAGAAGGCGGTGCAGGTCAGCATCTTGTCAAAGAGGTGGAGACACCTCTGGTCCTCCACCCCCTTACTCAACTTCGATGTCTCCGATTTCCCCACTCGTTATTATGCTCGTCTCCAACTAGCAAACTACAGGCTTGATAACTTTATGAACAAATTCGAGAAGACCCGCCGCATCAAAGGGACAGTACTTCTCAAATTACGCATTGCCAGATTTGGTGGTATACGTAACTTCTCGCCCGACATCTGTGTTTCGCCTAGATGGAAGTGTGCTTTTGGAATCTTACTGAGTCCGGGACTAACTGAGGTTGAGGCCATCTTCTATTGCCCTAAGAATTCAAGGCGCCGTCCCAAGATTTACAGGGTCCGGTCGTATCGCCCTTTCCCTAGAAGCATGTTGCATGCCCAGGAGTTTCACAACTATCGCTACAGCTATCCGCAATGTTTTCTACTCACCGAGAAATTCTTCCTTACGGAGAATTTATTGATTAATCGTTGCGATTTCAGTAATGTTGATATTCAACTGGAGGGGTTGAAGGTGCTGAAGCTGTGGCATTGCCGGACTTTTAATGGTGATATCCGAGTTTCTGCACCCAATTTGGTGTCACTTGATTGCAGGCAAATACATGCCTCGAGACTCAAGTTGTTGCATGATGAGTTCCCCTTACTCGAGGATGCAGTTCTTGATATTGCAATCTCTGACAGTGATTTCGAAGTCGGCTACACTGTCATGAATATTTTGCCTAAGCTTCGCAATGTTAAAGCTTTAACTCTCTGTTTGCCACTGTTCAGGAGACTCAGTTTAGTTGGAGTTGGGCATCTTCCGAATTTCCTTAATCTGAAGAATGTGACGGTAATGTGTGAGACATCCACCAAAACAATTGGAATAACAAACGATGTACTCCCATTATGCCCTAATTTAGAGAAATTGGAAATAAAAGATAATTAAACGGATGGAAAAAGCACGACAAACACACAATGGATCGATCATAACTCAAGAAAAAGATAAAAAACCATCCCTTGGATCGACAAGGTGCTCTCAATGAGGTTTCTATTCGATCGGGCTGTTTGCTATTCTTTTTTACGATTCTAAATTATGATTCGTATTTGATATTGTGGAATTAAATTACCTAAATTAAATGCAGTTGTTGGCGAGTTATATGTGTGTGTGTGTTGGCCTTTTTTTTCTTCTAATAAATCTGCAGAATATATGTACTTCTCATTATTCAGGATACATAATACTTAATCATTATTTGATGCATTCACTTTTTCTTGTCAATTACTTCTACATATGCAATATTCCTGTGATGCATTGAAGCACTGAATCACATGTCCCTCGAATTGGCTCATTTCAGATTCTTAAAGTCCATCTTAGATTCTTGATTTTACGACTGCTAAAATTAGGGACAATTGATGATCGAAGATGTTCTAATTAAGGGACTAAATTAGAAATTCTATGATTCAGGGGGTAAAATTGCATATAGCCACAGGTGCTAAATTGTAAAAAAACCATATTTCTTCTTGATTTCCCTCCAAAACCAAAACAAATCAAGAAATCAAGTGCTCTCTTTGTGAGCTCTGGATGACAAAGATGCATCCTTTTCAGTTCTTGATGTCTCTGCTTAGGTGTTTTCTCTTACTCACATCCTTCTTTCACCTCGTCTCCTACTCTCCCCCGTCTCTCCGTACCACCCTTTCTCCACCTCCTCGCCTCGCCTACTTCATCTCAAGCAAGGAATACAATGCTGAAGCGCTCAAAAGAGTTCTCCTTGCCGTCTACCATCATCACAATGTCTATGCCGTGTATTCTGACATATATGCCAAGTATTCTGACAAGAAAGCGTTGCGTGATTTCATCAAGAACCATCCAGTCTTCTCCAGGATTGGCAATGTCAAGATGATTACAACACCACCTAAACCTTATTGTGATGATGTCGGGCTCACTAAGGCTGCATATGTGATTCATGGGGCGAAGGAACTGCTCAAAGAAGGCTGCCAATGGGATTGGTTCATCAATCTTGATGCCTATGGTTATCCTCTGGTTACTCAAGATGGTATAATTTCTGCTACTTCGATTTTATGGTAAAAATTTTTGGTTTAGTTTCGAATAAATGGATTTTTTCTAATGAATATTGTTAAATAATTTCCAAAAAAAAAAAAAAAAGAAACGAAAGGAAGCAAAATGAGCAGGATTCCACACATAGAACCTTCTTTCTCCCTTCTCTGTTCTTTATTTTCTTGAAGCCCAAAAAACAGAGGAGTTTGATTCTTGATTTTAACTTTGGTGTTCTTATGTATATATCTCGATATATAAATAAAATGTTTGATTTATTTGATGACTTTTGCTTTTGGGTGCGATGTAGATCTACTGTATGCTATGTCTAAAATGCCACGGAATCTCAACTTCATTGATGGCAAGAGTCACGTTCACTTCGATCATGAGTACGCATACTGAAGGTTTTTGTTTGATATATTTATGTTCTTAATGTCACTGTAATTCTTTTTATCTTTTCGTCACTGTAGTTCTCATCTCAGTGGGAGAAAGGTGAAAGCAACTGACTATGTTCTCTGTACTGGTAATCCTTTCTTCTCTTGTTTGATGCATTTATAATTTTCTTGTTAAACTTGTGTTTTTGTAATATTTTTTAATCTTTCAATAAATTAGTTTATTCTTGTGTTTCGTTTGGTTGATGTACATCGAACATTTAGAGACATATAAGAAACAAGATAGGGATCTTACATAAGGGGAAAACGATATCAATTTATACTCATCGTTACTGTAATAATTCAGTGACATGATCTTTCAAATAGTTCTATGTTTACCTTAGGTTCAGTCATTGAATCTTTAAATCTGCATTAAAGATTATCCTTGTTGAGCATTATGATACTGAAGCATATATTTCTATGTACACATTTCAGGCATTTTTTAGTGCTCCTTCGATCAGTGTTTATGAATCGCTAGTCAATTAGCCACATTCCATTCAGCTGTATCAAAGTTTAAAATGCATAGCATATAATGCACTTTATGAATATTAGTACAAGTTATAGTGTTGATTTAACATCTCATTCTCAAAATTCATTTCACTATTTGCTCATTAAATATCAATTTTGATCAATGCAGATTCTCCTTGGATGCTGCTAACTCGTTCCTTCATCCAGCACTGCATGTACGAGTGGTACCACCTCCCTCACAGACACATCTTCGCGGTACCCTCCGTTGAGTTCCGCTACCAGACAATCTTTCAGAGCTCGCCCACGACCTACTTTCGGACAGTCTTTAGAAACGCGCTGCAATTCCAAAACACCACCATTCGCACTGACCCACATCACAATTTCACAGCAGGTCCCATCACTCTAGATGACCACCGTTGCTGCATTCCCAAGACCAAGGCCCCGTTTGCCCGAATCAACAATGTGGACGTGCTAGACTGGATTGACGAGAACCTTCTGTCTCGCAGTGGGCCAAACACCCTAGTCCCTGGAGGGTGGTGTGACGATGATTTTTTCCTGAAAGTCGGCCAGGTGACCAACCTGAAGCCAGGGAATGGTGCACGAGAACTTGAGATTTATTTTAGCGAGCTTATAAGTGCTCAGAGGAGGCACAGAGAGGCTTATGAAAGGGAGTAGAATTCTTGCGGCTGCTGCTTCTGATTGTGATTCTGAAGCTGAGGTCTCTTCATAGATACTTAGAGACAGTTATCTGAGATTTTAATCTTCTGTTGATATTGAGTTAGTTGACGGTTGTTGTTTCATCTGTTTTGATTTTGTGAAGAGTATGAAGTTCGAATCCTGTAGAAATTGTGATCAAACAATCCTCACTTGCAAATTTCGTATTCTTTCTTCTTCACTGTAATACTGCTGAAAACTCTGAAATCTCTTGTACCTTGTAATTCTTGTACTTTATGAACATATATATTGCCTCTTGTACTTTTTTTGGGTGGTTTGATGTGTATCTCTGTATTATATATGTTAAAGCCAACAAAGGATTACCTTTTGAGTCCTGAACAATGAGAAATGTGTAGGTCCCGCCACAAAAGAGCATGCACTCATGCATGCAACGTTTGGTGCATGCTGATGCATGACAACGTTTGATGCAAGCATGGTGTCTCTTCCAAAGCATGGTGTCTTTTCAAAAGCATGGTGTCTCTTCCCTTCTTATAAATTCTCACTATTTTCTTCATTTGAAGATACACTCAACTGAAGAGAAAAATAGAGATTGATAGCCACAGAGAGCTTATAAAGTATTGAGAGTTTTTTTGTAAATCTTTTGAGATTGAGAAATAATATTTGTGTTGTTTTCTTCTCAAATTTATCTCTGTTGTTTTTTCTCACGATCCTAACAAGTGGTATCAGAGCGAGGTTGAGTTGTTGAGTGCCAAAAGCCTTTGCAGATCAAGATGTCGATGGAGGAATCAATATCATCATCATCATTTGGAGCCATGATCAAGCTTACTGCCACCAACTATACACTTTGGAGACCTCGGATGGAAGATCTCCTAAGTTGTAAAGATCTCTTTGATCCTATTGAGGAGAAGGGAGAGAGACCTGAAGCTACCAATGAGGCGGACTGGAAGAAGATGAACAGGAAAACGATCGGTCAGATTCGACAGTGGATCGATCACAGTGTCTTTCATCATGTTGCCCAGGAGATGGATGCTTTTGCCCTTTGGAAGAAGCTGGCGGATATGTACCAGGCCAAGACAGCTCGAAATAAGGCCCTGCTGATGAGACGGTTGGTGAACCTGAAGCTACAGGGAGGAACTTCTGTAGCAGAACACACCAGCGAGTTTCAGAGCCTGGTGAATCAGCTATCTTCAGTGGAGTTACCACTTGAAGATGAGTTACAGGCACTTCTACTTCTCAGCTCTCTTCCAGACAGTTGGGAGACATTGGTGGTCTCCCTCAACAACTCGGCTTCGACTGGCAATCTTACCATGTCTATGGTTAAGGATGCCCTATTCAATGAGGAAGCTCGGAGAAAGGACGTTGGCACAGAAGCACAAGCCTGCGTCACAGAAGTCCGTGGGAGACAGCGAGAGGAAGATCGAGGCAGGTGGAGAGGCAGGAGCCAAAGCAGAGGCAGATCGAGAGGCAAATCAAGTGATGGGAGGAGGCCTGCATACAACTGCCATCACTGTGGCAAACCAGGCCACATGAAAAGAAATTGTTGGAAGTTACAAAAGCAAGGCGGTCAGGGAAGGTCACAACCAAAGAAGGAAGGAGATGCACAAGTCACAGTACTATAAGATGTGGCTCTTTGCTCTCATGAGGATGAGACATGCCTCCATGTGTCGAATCAGGACGTAGAATGGGTGGTAGATACTGCAGCATCTTGCCATGCCACTCCTCGAAAGGACATCTTCACGACGTACAAAGCTGGAGACTTTGGCTCGGTGAGGATGGGCAATTCTAGCTTTGCTAAGATTGTCGGAATTGGTGACGTTCGGATGCAGACTGATGCCGGGTGCACAATCACACTGCAGGATGTTCGCCATGTACCTGAACTTCGACAAAATCTTCTTTCGGTGAAAGCCCTAGATGAAAAGGGCTATGATAACCGTTTTTGCAATGGCTCGTGGAGGATGCTGAAAGGTGTAATGGTGATCGCTCGTGGACATCTCTGCAGCACTTTGTACAAGACTCATGTGAAGATCAATGTGGAGAGTCTCAATATTGTTGAACATGAAGCTTCGCAGAAACTGTGGCACTAGAGACTCGGTCACATGAGTGAGAAAGGTTTATCAACCTTGTTGAAGGAAAATCTTATCTCCATTACCAAGAATGCAGAGCTTCAACCTTGCAGCAGCTGTTTATTTGGCAAGCAGCGAAGAGTCTCTTTTAGTTCCTCTTCGACAAGGAGATCAGAGTTGCTCAGTCTGATACATTCTGATGTTTGCGGTCCCATGGAGGTGGAGTCGCTAGGCGGTAACAAATACTTTCTGACATTTATTGATGATGCTTCTCGGAAGGTGTGGGTGTATTTTCTGAAGACAAAAGATCAGGTCTTGGAAATCTTCAAATCATTTCATGCCATGGTAGAGCGTGAAACGGGGAAGAAGCTGAAGTGCCTTCGCTCAGATAACGGAGGCGAGTATACATCTAGGAGTTTTGATGCCTATTGCAAGAGTCAGGGCATTCGGCACGAGAAGACGGTTCCACGTACCCCGCAACACAATGGGGTAGCAGAAAGAATGAACCGAACAATCATGGAAAGAGTCAGAAGTATGCTCAGCACAGCAAAGCTGCCAAAGCCATTTTGGGGAGAAGCTGTTCGCACCGCCTGCTACTTGATCAATCGTTCTCCATCAGTCCCGCTGAATTTCAACATCCCGGAGAAGAAATGGACCGGCAAAAACCCCTCCTACTCTCACCTGAGGACATTTGGATGTCTGGCTTATGCACATGTCTCAAAGGAGCTCAGGCAGAAGCTCGATGCGAGAACCACTCCATGCATTTTCATAGGCTATGTAGACGAGGAGTTTGGATACAGGCTATGGGATCTAAAGACGAAGAAGCCCATCAGAAGTAGAGACGTGGTGTTCCATGAAAATCAGACATATGGGGACACTGAAAAGCCTACAATTGCTGAAAGTCCTGTCAGTACTCAGGACTTTGTTCCAGATACAGTACCAGTACAAGCTGCCGCAGATAATGATGTGTCTGATCAAGAACTAGAAGCAGAACTAGAGGAGGAGGAAGAAGGGATTGATGAGCCTGGGGAGCCGCAACCTTTCACAGCTGCAGAACCAGTACAAGATAATGATACACCGCCTGAGACGAGTGAGCCTCAGCTACGTAGATCTGAAAGAGGCCATGTTCCGTCTACTAAATATCCAGAATCAGAGTACATTCTTCTTACTGATGAAGGGGAGCCAGAGAATTTCCAGGAAGCATTGTCTCATCCAGACAAAGACAACTGGCTGCACGCTATGCGGGATGAGATGGACTCTTTAGAGAAGAACCAAACCTATGATTTGGTTAAGCTTCCAGGAGGGAAGAAGGCACTAAAGAACAAGTGGGTATTCAAGCTCAAGAAAGATGGCAGCGGAAAGGTGGTGAAGCACAAAGCTCGGCTAGTGGTCAAAGGATTCCTTCAGAAGAAAGGCATCGATTTTGGTGAGATTTTTTCTCCAGTTGTAAAGATGACTTCAATCCGAGTCATGCTCGGATTAGCAGCTAGCCTAGACTTGGAGCTTGAACAAATGGATGTGAAGACTGCATTTCTTCACGGTGATCTGCATGTAGAAATTTACATGGAGCAGCCAGAGGGATACGAGGTTCCAGGGAAAGAGAATCTCGTATGTAAGCTGAAGAAGAGTTTGTATGGCCTCAAGCAAGCACCAAGGCAATGGTACAAGAAGTTTGATTCATTCATGGTGAGTCAAGGCTACAAGAGGACTGCTGCAGATCAATGCGTCTACATTCAAAGGTCCCCTGATGGAAATTTCATTGCACTGTTACTATATGTCGATGACATGTTGGTCGTCGGACAAGATGCAGTGAAGATCAGACAGCTGAAGATAGAACTCTCTAAGGTCTTTGATATGAAGGACCTTGGGCCAGCTCAGCAGATTTTAGGTATGAACATCTCTCGAGACAGAAAGGCCCGAAGATTGTGGTTATCTCAAGAGAAATATGTTGAACGGGTGATCAAGCGATTCAATATGGAGGGTGCCAAGCCAGTTAGCATCCCACTAGCTAATCATTTCAAGTTGAGCAAGAGTTCGTGTCCCTCATCCAGGAAAGAGATCGAGGAAATGGAAGTTGTGCCTTATTCTTCAGCGGTTGGAAGTCTGATGTATGCAATGGTGTGTACGAGGCCGGATATTGCACATGCAGTGGGTGTGGCAAGCAGATTTCTCTCCAATCCAGGAAATGAGCATTGGGAGGCTGTTAAGTGGATTTTCAGGTATCTGAAGGGTACTTCAAAGATATGTTTGTGTTACGGGGGAGCTGATCCGGTTTTGGAAGGCTATACAGATGCAGATATGGCCGGAGATCTTGATGGTAGAAAATCGACTTCTGGTTTTATCTACACTTTTGCAGGGGGAGCTGTGTCATGGCAGTCAAGGTTGCAGAAGTGCGTTGCACTATCTACGACAGAAGCAGAGTACATTGCTACCGCTGAAGCTGGCAAGGAGATGTTGTGGTTAAAGCGATTTCTACAAGAACTCGGGATCAAGCAGAATGACTACAAGGTACATTGTGACAGTCAGAGTGCTCTGGATTTGAGCAAGAATTCAATGTACCATTCCCGAACAAAACATATTGATATTCGCTATCACTGGATACGCGAGGTGATGGATCAACAATTGTTGAAACTGATGAAGATCCACACGAAGGAGAATCCAGCAGACATGTTGACAAAGATTGTGTCTCGGGAGAAACTAGAGTTATGCAGAGACATAACTAGAATGGATGAGAGATGACGATTGGTGCAGATGTGGCGTGAGGGGGAGAATTGTAGGTCCCGCCACAAAAGAGCATGCACTCATGCATGCAACGTTTGGTGCATGCTGATGCATGACAACGTTTGATGCAAGCATGGTGTCTTTTCCAAAGCATGGTGTCTTTTCAAAAGCATGGTGTCTCTTCCCTTCTTATAAATTCTCACTATTTTCTTCATTTGAAGATACACTCAACTGAAGAGAAAAATAGAGATTGATAGCCACAGAGAGCTTATAAAGTATTGAGAGTTTTTTTGTAAATCTTTTGAGATTGAGAAATAATATTTGTGTTGTTTTCTTCTCAAATTTATCTCTGTTGTTTTTCTCACGATCCTAACAAAATGTAGATATATGTAATAGGAAAAAGGTAAACACGCAAATGTATTAAAATCATCTACAAAGTAGATGAATAAATTAGGTTTCACAAAAATTCAAATTACAATGAATCGTTATCTTTTCATAGAATATGTCAGATTACAGTATTATTGTTTTCTGTCAAACAATCCTCATCCTAATATATACGCATTAGCCTGCGACAAGCCATCGTTAGAATGATCCAAACCACACCCTCGTCGGTCCACTCCACATTGGCAGTGGTGCGGGATCTCTAAATCAGACCAAAGTTGAAGTAGACCAGTACCTTTGTTAATTGGATCGATTGGGTGAATCTCTCACTCCTTATTGCCACAGTCGTCAAGTATGGACCAAACAAATGTCCCTTCAAACAGAGTCCCTATTGATATAACAATGAATATTGGCTTGAGAAATGAAAAAAAGAAGGGATGGAAAAAATAAAACCTGTGGCTACAAATGCCTACTATTCGACATGATAGTTGTGAAAGTGTGCTAATTTGACATCCGAAACATTCCACGAGAATAAATTCTAATGTCTCCGTTACAAGATTCTTAATTCCTCTTGTATTAGGGCATTCAACTGGCTTGTGGCTAAAAATGCGATCCTAACTAGGGATAATTTGGCAAGACGGAAGTGGATAGATCCGGGAGACTGTATTATGTGCAACATGGGTAACGAAACGGTGGATCACCTGTTCGTTAAATGCCAATTTGTTACACAAATTTGGAAAGATTTCATCAATAGATTGGGTATCTCCGGGGCAGGCCCGAAGACAATTGAAGAATTATGGGGAAATTGGCGTCAACGTCACCTAAGTGAAGGAGACTTGGACATTTGGGGAGTGGGGGTGATGGCAATCTGCTGGGGGATCTGGTTAGAGAGAAACTGTAGAATTTTTAGACTACAGCACAGACACACCATGCATAATCAACTGCTTTTCAAGATTAATGCTCTTATAATCTTCTGGTCTATTTCGGCAGGTGGGGACTCATCCAAGAGAGTCAAGGAAATGTACAACGATGCCAACAAAGTCAACGAAGAGGCAGAGTAGGAGGAAAGGGGGGGAACCTCTGAGGAAGAGTAAGGGGCTGACGGTACCAGGATGGGGGGTTCTTTTTGGGTCGACCCTTTTTGGATGATCATTCTGTTAGGGCGGCAAATCTATTTTTGTAATTAAGTGTAATTATTATTTTTGGGCAGGGGGACGATCTTGTAATGGAGGGGTTCTCTATTTTTATGGGGAATGAGGCTCATGGTCAGTCATGGACCTCATGTCGGGTGTCATGAACATCATTTTCCTTTTTATGGTTGTATGTTTTATTAAAAACTCTTTAATGAAGCGCGGGGAGTCGTAGGACCCATCGTTTATAATCAAAAATGTTAATATAAATCAGAGAGATATGAAGACAATACTGAATATTGAATTGAGTTCAACCAAGTACAATACCACCTATATATAGGAGGGGAACAAATATCAAAACTAACTCTACAACCAATATGGGACTATAATAATATCTAACACCCCCACTCAAACTCACGATGGGTCAAACAGTGTGAGTTTGTCTACTAAGTATCTAAATCTCTGAACAGTATGGGATTTGGTGAAGAAGTCTGCAGTCTGCTGGTAAGATATAACAGAATGGAGAGAAATGGTCCCTGCCTCAAAGCGCTCATGAACATAATGGCAATCGATCTCTATATGCTTCGTTCGCTCATGAAAGACCGGATTGCTTGCAATGTGCAATGCACTCCAGTTATCACAATGAAGAGGAGTAGCTCCTGTAAGAGTGACACCCATATCTGATAATAGCCAACGAACATGAACAATCTCTCCAGTAGTAGCTGCCATTGCTCTGTACTCAGCTTTCAGTCGAAGAACATGAAAAAACTACATGTTTCTTATTCACCATGAGATCAGGGAATCACTAAGAAATAGACAGAAACCGGTGGTAGATCGTCTGGTAGTAGGATCACCTGCCCAAGCTGAATCAGAATATGCACTCAACTCTAATTTGAATGTAGTAGGCATGAATAATGAGCGAGTAATAGTGCCCTGAAGATATCTGAGAATCCGAAGAAGAGCACCGTAGTGAACTGATGTAGGAGCAGAAACAAACTGACTGACAACACTGACTGCGTGAGCAATATCGGGTCTGGTCATGCATAAGTAGATAAGCTGTCCAACAATTTGTCTGTATCTAGTGGGATCAGGAAGGAGCTCACCATCAGTGGGATGAAGCTTCACATGAAGCTCTAAGGGTGTATCGACTGATCTACTGTCAGAAAGGCATGCAGCGGAGATAATATTTGATGTGTATTTCTGTTGAGAAATGAGTATCTCCCGAGATCCATAAGCAATCTCTAGGCCCAGAAAATAACGTAGTCTGCCAAGGTCTTTTATATGGAACTGCTGATGAAGGTATTTCTGGGTGGATGTAATGCCCGCAGAGTCATCCCCAATAATGATCATATCGTCAACATAGAGTAGTAGAATTACCCTCCCTTGCGGTGATGACCGCATAAACATAGAATGGTCCTGAGAACTCTGACTAAAACTAGCCTTGGTGATGACAAGGCGAAAACACTCAAACCAGGCTCGAAGGGCTTGCTTCAAACTATATATAGCCCAACGCAATCGGTAAACATGACGAGGAGGAGTAGGGAGGCCAGGAGGAGGATCCATATAAACAACCTCAGATAAGGTACCATAAAGAAAAGCATTCTTCACGTCCATCTGGTATGACGACCATTGGCGGATAGCTGCAACAGCAAGCAGAGTGCGAACAGTAGTCATCTGTGCAACGGGAGCAAAGGTCTCATCTTAATCAATGCCATGCTCCTGAGTAAATCCTCGGGCTACTAAACGAGCCTTGTGACGCTCAATAGATCCATCAGGTTGATATTTGACCTTGAAGATCTACTTGCAGCTAATAGGCTGAATGCCCTCTGGCAGAGGAACAATATCCCAAGTGCCAGTCTGATCAAATGCACTGAATTCCTCTACAATAGCTTTTCTCTATTCAGAATATTGAATTGCGTCTTGATAGGTTCTGGGCTCAAGTGTAGAGTGTATAGCAGTGAGATATGCATGAAAATGTGGTGAGTAGGAAGCTAGGGTGGCAAAACCAAACTGGTCAGAAGGACCAGTAGCATCAGGTGTATAACATGCCGGATGAATACCAGAAGTGGAACGGGTAGACTGACGAAGAGGTGGTGGACTGACAGGGCGTGGGGATAAGGACGGTGGAGTAGGTGCATGTGTCGGTGGGGAAGTAGGTTGGATAGGTGTTGGCTGCTGTAGGGATGCAGGTGGTGTTTCGGTAGGGGGAACAATAAGTGTAAGGACTGCAGGAGATGTGAATAGAGCCAGAGGAGTGGGATTAAAAGGAATGCGGGAAGATAAAGTCGGGGGGCTAGCAACAACTGGAGAATCGAGAAATCTAGTATCCTCGGGGGGAGTCAGGTAGTAAGGGGAGTCTTCCACAAAGGATACATGTCGAGAAATGCGGACACGACCAGCTGATGGATCAAAACAATGATAACCTTTGTGTTCAGGACTGAGACCTAGGTGAACGCACTTAACAGTACGAGTGGAAAGCTTTGTGCGCTCAGTAGGAGGGAGAAGGACGTAACAAGTGCACCTAAAAGTATGGAGCATACTGTAGTTGGGAGGTGAATGATAAAGAGCCTCATAAAGCGTCGTACCAGCTAGAACAGACGAGGGAGTAATATTGATAAGACTAACAGAGGTCATGATGGCTTCAGCCCAGAAAGAACGAGGAGCGAAAGAGGAGAGTAAAAGAGCGCGAGCCATCTCAAGGATGTGAGGATGCTTGCGTTCAGCTACACAATTCTGCTCATGTGTGTGAGGGCACGATTGTTGAAAAAGGGTGCCATAAAACTGAAGGATCGATCACATAGTGGTGGAAGTGTACTCACGTCCACCGTCCGATCAAAAATTCTTAATGCGCACACCGAACTGAGTGTGAATCATAGTTGTAAAGAACCGGTAAATATCAGGTATCTCAGATCGCTGACGCATAAAAAAAAACCCATGTATGTCTAGTGAAGTCATCGATGAAGGAAACATAATAGAGATAGCCTTTCCACGAAGGTACGGGAGAGGGTTCCCATATGTCAGAATGAACAAGTTGAAAAGGATGAGTGGTTTCAGAAGTTCTTTTGTGACTAAAGGGTAGGGCAATGTGTTTGGCCAAATGACAACCATGACAATCAGATAAATGTTTAAAAGTGAGAGAACCAAGGGCAGCACTGCGAGCTATAGTCTAGAGTCGTGATGCGCTAATATGACCTAAACGTCTGTGCCACAGATTAGCATCAGAGGAAACAATATCGGCAAAACTAGGAGAATGGTGTGCACGAAAAAAATCTAGATAATATAGACGATCCTGACGATTAGCACGCCCAAACTCCTCACCGGTGGATGAATCAGTAATAGAACAACCTAAAGAGTCAAAAGTAACGAGAAGACCACTATCGCACAACGCACTAATAGAAATAAGGTTTATTGATAAATGAGGCGCATAAAGAACATATGGTAATGTGAGAGTGGGAGAACTAATTGTTCCTGAGTGTGTAATAAGAAGTGGTGAGCCATCAACTGTGTGTAGATATGGAGAGTGAGAGGGAAATGATGTATAGGTGGTGAATAGTGTCTGATTACTAGTGAGATGATGTGATGCACCAGAATCTAAAATGCAGAATGAATTCACACCGAGAGTGTCAGAAAGTGCAGGAGCAGAGGAGCCAGCATTGATAGACTGACCCATGAGCTGTAGTTCCAGTTGTGTGAGGCGTTGCTGAAGATTAGCCCAATCAGCAGGAAATGACAAGGCTGGAGTGACGGGCATGGCCGAGGATGTGAGGGACGACGCACTGCGAGGGCTGCTGTGACTGAGAGCACAATGTGGAGGGAGATGCTGCTGGTGTCTGAATCGGTTTAGGGAGCAGGACGGTGCTACTGGTGTCGGAAGTAGGGTGAGGTAGGGTGAGCAATGACGTTAGGAGAAGGTAGGAGGCCGGAGGAGGACTGAAAGTGATGCTGCTGCTATTTGAATCTGGAGGAGGAATGAGAGGCGGTTGCATCGAGGAAGTCAGTGGAGGCGAAAATATGTGGGAGAGACTGTATATATATATATATATATATATATATATATATATATATATATATATATATATATATATATATATATAATAATAATAATAATAATTATTATTATTATTATTATTATTATTATTATTATTATTATAATAATAATATATTTTTTGACTCTTTTTTGGACCTTTTTTTTTATAACAGAAGTAGGGTTACAAAAGTAGTGTGCTGGAGATGGTGGCGGATCTGGAGTTCGGGAGTTCGGTGATGGCGGCGGATCTGGAGTTGGGTTATAACAGAAGTCGGGTAATGGCGGCCAGATCTGGACGGTGGCTAGGGATTCTCCATCGGATCTGGACGGCGGCGGCGATCTAGAGCAACGACGATGAAGCTTCGATGACTTCTTTATATGGAGCTTCGATGGCTTCGGTAATGGCGGCCGGATCTGGAAAATAAAACGATGATGAAGCTTCGATGACTTCGATCTGGAGCAACGACGATGAAGATGATTTCGTTTGGGAGCAACTAGATAGCTGGTTACTATGAAGATTATTTCGTTTGGGAGCAACGACGATGAAGATGATCTTCAATCTGGACCTGAAGATGGCTGGATCTGGAAGATGGCTTCGATTTTTTTTTTTTTTGAGGATTTTGGGAGACAGAAATTTAAGAAAGGAAATTTTGGATAATTTTCTCTGATACCATGTTAATATAAATCAGACAGATATGAAGACAATACTGAATATTGAATTGAGTTCAACCAAGTACAATACCACCTATATATAGGAGGGGAACAAATATCAAAACAACTCTACAACCAATATGGGACTATAATAATATCTAACCAAAAAAAAAATTCTCTTGTATTGCCATATTATTTTCTTGACAGGAATATGGCACCAACATTGTTAGTTATACGAAGTGCATGTGAAAAAAGGCAATTTTTAGAGGAGTTGTATGCTATTTTGGGATTGTACTTTGGTGGATGTTATTTAGAAGTGTATTTTGATTGGATAGCACAGATATGATTCGAAAAAAGGAAATCATAAACGTATCTGCTAGTTTCAGATATAGATACAAGTTGAATATGGTATATCAAATACGGATATGAATCCGGACATTTAATTAATATCATCTAAAATAAATGCAGAAACATAAAATAAAATCGAACAAAACATGACAAAATTTTAACTTGAAATATTAATCATCAAGAAAAAGAAGGGTAATTTAGGTATTATAGATGAGTAATGGGCAGGGCCGGCCCCCACCTTGAGGCGGGTGAGGCGGCCGCCTTAGGCACCCAATTTTTTTGCAATTTTAGGGGTCCCCAAATTTGTATTCCCCTTGTAAATATAAGCAGTTATTTTGCTCGTAAAAAAATTATATTGTTATTAGAGGCCCACAAAAATATTTATTTGGGCCTTTCACCTTGGGCTCCGGAAACTCAGGGCTGGTTCTGGTAATGGATGATAGTAAGTAACTAAATAATGTAGATATAAAGTAGGTTGATGATCAATATTTAATTTTGAGATGAATATAAAAGAGATTAAAGATTATACACACACACACACACACACACACACACACACACACACACACACACACACACACACACATATATATATATATAATGAAACACAAAGAAAGCTATCAAGTGGCTCACCTTCAATCCCCCCAAAATCAAAGGCACCTTCAATCCCCCTAAAATCAAAGGCCCAGATCAAACCTCACAAAACACATTGTCCCCCCAAAACTCAAATTCAAAATCCCCCCCCCCCCCCGAAACAACTCATTTATTTCTCTCTCTCTCTCTCTCTCTCTCTCTCTCTCTCTCTCTCTCTCTCTCTCTCTCTCTCTCTCTCTCTCTCTATATATATATATATATATATATATATATATATATATATATATATATATATAAATGGACTTTTATTTACTACTAATTATTGTCCTACTATTCAAACTTCAGCCAGGGCCAGCCTTGGCCTAGGGCTGGCTGAGCGACCGCCTAGGGCCCAACTTCAGGGAGGGGCCCAAATTTTTTTTTAAGTATAAATGTTAAATGGATTTGTAATTATTAATATAATGAGTTAATGAGTTTGTAATTAATATAAGGGGAGGGCCCAATGCAGTCATGCAAATGGCATGCAGGCTATCAATGCAGTAGATCTCTTTTTCTCTCTTTCTGTGCTTCCTGCGCCTCTTCATCTTCAAAAAAAAAAAATCTATCTTTCTCTCCTGAGTCTCCTCTTCAACTGGCTGCACTTTAGCTTTCCTTCATTGTTGTTGCCTGTTGTCCTGTGTTTCAAATTCTCATGGTATGATCTTCATTACTTCATATTCTTATTTTCTGTTAGGAATGAAAAGGTTTGAATTTTGATTAAGACCCATGTCTTTTTATAGGCCGATCATTCAACCCTTTGAAGAATTTTGAATAAGAAGCTGTAGTTTGGTTTCTTGGTTTTGATCAAATAGGTTGGTTTTTGGTTTAGTTTCATGGTTTGTTTTTAGATTTGATCATATCTTAACAGTTTGTTGAATTGTTGGTTGTGAATCTTGTGATTTTGCAAACAAATGTAGGATAAAATCTATCCATTAAATCACAACTTGGATTTTGCAGGATAAAAGACAAATAGCTTCACTAATTTAAAAAATAATAAAATGAGATTCTCTAATAAATTGTCTAAGATGGGTGTGTTAACGAGTGACCATGATTATCCAAATATTAACAAATGATCATGACATCAAAATTCACTCACAAAAGGTGAACCCCTAGAGTAGTAACTAAATAGCTCTCATGTATATCATTCATCTCATATCCTCAATCAAACAGATTAAAGTTGTTTTCATTCTAAGAAGAATATATGACTCTTAGTATCTTAATTCAAACAGATTAAAGTTGTGGGGGAACAATATCAGATTGTACACACTATATGCTGCCTTCTCTGTTTTTTTTTATATTTATACAAGTATTAGAATTTAGAAGTTTAGTTTTGGGAATTTTAGGGCCTGTTTGGATAGTTGTCCTGGGCCTTGTTTTCGTTTCTTTTTTTAGAGAACGCGTTTGGATACGCACTTCTCAAAGTAAGTTTTGCTTCTCCTTTTTAGAAAAAAAATCTTAGGGCTCTTTTCTAACCTATTCTCTCTCTTTTTTGGTTAACCCCTTCCTCTCTCTTTTTTGACGACGACTTCTCTATCTCTCCGTGACCCCTCTTTACTCCCCCTTTACTCCCATCAAGGCTATCTCCTTTACTCCCTCTTTACTCTCATCAGGAGCTCTCCTTTCTTCTGCGATTCGATCTGTTTTCCCCCTTCTCAAGCTCGACGCTCGATTCATGGTCTGTGAGACCAGATCTTCTTACAGTAGAAGGTGTCTTCGAGAACGTTGTAGTTGAATCAAACGTCGGCTGAGGCTTGAACCTGTCGGAGACAACTTCTTTACATTTGAAAGCAAGCAAACCAAGGTATGTTTCAATTTCATCCAATTTTTTTGCTAAGGTTTCAGTTTGGGGAGGTGTTCATTCCAGATATGTTGTTTTTTTTCCCCTTTTGTATGTCTTTTTTTTCCTCGGTCTGATTTGAGGGATTAAAATTTTTTATGAACTGGAATTTGGAGATGCTGAGTCCTGATCCTCAAGATCGATGTCGAGATGTTAATTCCAGATTTGAATCAAAAAAAATTTACTTTTTTTTTTGTTTTTTTCTTATACTGATTTGAGGGATTAAAGATTTTTATTGAAGTGGAATTGGAGATGATGAGTTCTGATCCTATGGTCGATGTCGACTACACTCCTAACTAGTGGATTTTAAAAATCGAATTGCTTGGATTAAAGAGAAACGATTTTGTTCCTGTGAAGTAAAAAAGTTTTGTTCCAATATTGTTGAAAGCAGACATCATCTACAATTGCTATAGTAACCTGAAAAAATTATTTCCGTTCACTGTTATAGTTGAGCAATTGATGATTGTTATTTTATATTTATCGTTTCTGAGGTTAATCAAGATGACTAGTAAGGGGAAGGAGATGGAGATGGACAGTGATATTGTTCTATGGCCAGCATGTAATGAACGTATATTTGTGGAATTGATGGAGGCGGAGGTCGACCAAAATAGTCTGAAAAGTTCGACCTTTGAAGTCAAAGTTTGGCAAAATTTTGTGGCAAGTTTGAACCACATGTGTAATCGTACATACACTATTAAACAATTAAAAGAGAAACATTCCCGACTTAGGATGAAGTGGAGGGAGTTTCACACTTTGAAGAATTAGAGTGGTATGGGTTGGGATGAAGACAACCATACAGTCACTTGCGAGCCCAATGTTTGGGACACATATGTCAAGGTTCACATATATCTTTTTTGTTTATAACAGTGTGTGATTATCATCTTAATATACTTATTCATGACTTTAGTACTTGTAAATTAACAACTCAAAATTTTTGAATAGGCACACCCTCATGCTAATCAATTCAAATCGAAGGGATTGCCCAATTATGATGCTTTGACCAAAATTTTTGGTCAGTCTACTGCCCAGGGCTTACTTTCTAGGGCTTCAACTCAAAGGGTGTATGACTCCGATGAGGAACAGAGGGTCAATTTTGAGTTCACCCACCCCACCCCAATGCACCACATATAAATTTGGTTGATGATGATGATTACGAACCAATACATTCGGGGACTCACAAGAGGCGATCTAGTGGGTCTAGTGGTCGAGCAACAAAAAGCTCGAGAATGGATATTTGTATTGATGCCAATGCATCGCATATTGCAAGAACTGAATATTATTGGAAGAAAATGGGCGACCGAAGTGATCGCTCGGATGTAGAAGATCCGTTCTCCATTGATAAGTGCATGGAAATAATTAATACGATGTATGGGCTTGATGAAAAAAAACTCGGCGTGGCAATGGACAACATAGTTGCAAACCCTAGCTGGCGTCGTGGCTTCATTCTTATGAAACCGGATCTTAGACCCTTGTGGTTGGCCAATCTTGCGAAAAAGTAGAGGGATCTAATTTGTTTAAGTGGATCCAACCCAATGTATTGTTTAAATGTCTTAACAATTTATTGAAATATTTCTGTATGAGTATATTGTGAATATGTAATGGCACAATGTGTTGGATTTTCAGTGGTAACAGTTTAATTTTAGATGCATTTGCTATTACTAGCTGTTGTTGTTTTTGTTTTTTTGGGTTTAACTTTGCTAGATAAGATAAAATGTTAGTGTAATTGTTTATATAACCTCCACTATTTGATAAAGTATTAAAATTTGAATATTCTTTATGCAAATATATTCTACTTTTTCATAGTGAAGTACTATTGCACTTGCTACCATACTGATGGACTTGTCAAATGACACGTCAAGTGATGATAGTGACGGGCTTGATGACTTGTTGGGACTTCAGTCGCTAGAGAATATATCTAAAAAAATTCTCCATTTCACTTCTAAACTACCAGGCCGTGAATATGTATAAGAAATCCTAGATGGCCCACCGGATAAGTGTAATCGCATTTTCCGCATGAATCAAGATTGTTTTTTCGCTTTAAGTCAATTTATTAAAAATGGCAACTACCTCGAGGAAACACCCGAGGAAACCCAACATAGGCACGTCTCTCTTGAGGAAAGTGTTGCCATTTTTTTGTACATTGTCGGTAATAGTCATAGAATCAGAGCGACTGCTAATCGGTTTCAACACTCAACAGAAACAATCGAACGACATTTTACAAAAGTATTGTTCGGTTTGGGAAGAGCAGCAATAGTTCTGATTGCTCCCCCAAACACGACACATGTACATGACAGGATCAGTAGCTCCATGGACTTTTATCTATGGTTTAAGGTATTTTTTTAGCTTCATGATTACTACCATATTATTCTTGCTTTTTTCAAATGTGTTCACTATAGAAGTAGGTTTCAAATTCATTAATGTAGGGAGCTATTGGTGCTGCCGATGGCACATTAATAAATGCTTGCGTACCAACTAGTCGACAAAATACTTGTCGTGGCCGAAAAGGCGATATAACTCAAAATGTGATGGTCATTTGTGATTTTGACATGATGTTCACATTTGTTTATGCGGGATGAAAAGAAAGTGCCAACGACTCCTGGATAATACAAAGTGCATTAACACAAGGCCTATTGCAAATCCCTCCCGATGATAAATATTACTTAGTAGATTGTGGTTACACGAATATGCCCGGGTTTTTAACTCCCTACCGCGGGGAGCCATATCACTTGCAAGACTTCAAAGGGCCTAACCATGAACCAACCCAATATAGGCAACATTTCAACAAAATGCATGCAAGACTACGAAATGTCATTGAAAGAACCTTCAGTGTATTTAAAAAAAGGTTTCCCATCTTCAAGTATATGACAAACTACATGTTCACAAGACAGGTTCTAATGGTACCAGCTTGTTGTGCAGTTCATAATTTTATACGTAGATATTCAGCGGACGATGCATTCTTTTCGAATTTAGAAGATGAACAATTAATTGATCATCTACACAATGAAGATAATGCTTCCATATCTCAACCTTTGGATATGGCATCTTCCCAATTGAATTGCATGAATACTAAAAAAGATCAAATTGCAATGGCAATATGGAATGCAAGGCATTAATGTAATGTTATAGCCCAATGTACTGGTTCATGGCTTCATTGTGCAATTCCAATATATGGTTTTAAATGCTTTTAAATGCTTTTCTTCCTTTTGTCGCCTATCTATTTGATAATTGTATCTGAATTTGATTTAAGTCTGATGGTTATGATGATGATTATAATGGCATGTTTATTGTTTTAATTGACAGCAAAGCCTATTTACTTTATGTTTGTCTAGGCAATGATGAAATTCACACATTATTTTTAGAGGCATGTGTGTCCCCCTTCACAACCCTGGTTTTGTATACTTCTAAATAGGAAATGAACACCCGCAGTGAATATCCATCAAAATGAACATACTTGGAGATGATTTGTATTGACCCTTATGGTTTATGTGAAGCAAGATGGGTTATTATGTGGACTATTCATGCTAAGCTGAGTGAATGCTTTTTGGACTTAACTATGGGTGGTGGAGAGGGTGGACAGTTGATTAGATATAGTTGGCATGGCATAATAATGCATCCCTATACTATGCTTGATGCTTCATTTGAACAAATGTTCTATACAAATGTGTTCTAAGCCAGCAGTAGAATAGAAATACAGGAAGTAATTGTACACAGTATGGTTGGTAGTATTTCACAATTGTGGAGATGATGAACCGATATATTCTGATTCCATGTAAACTTTGGAGTATTGAAAATTTTCATATTTCAAAATTGCAAAACATGGTAGATTGTGTTAGTTACTTCTAGCAGATGATGAGTTATGATGCAGCTCATGGCTTCTGAATCTTTGCGGTTTTATTTGCCTGGATTCATTTTGCTTGAAGTATTTTTGAAGGTTTCATTTTCACTTTCAAAATTAATTTCTTTTTACTTTTTTTATAACTATCATGGCTACCTTTGGATTTTGGTGCTGCTCATGTGCAATTCCTGTGATAGGTATTGCTGCTGCTCATGGATTCTGATGACTTCTTGGATTGTGATGACTTCTTCTACCTTTATAAGGGGTTATGTTATGAATTTCACCTTCAAAATAACCATCTTGTTACTATATAATAATTGTGAAGCCTTTGAAGGCTTCTGGTGCTTGTGTTGGGTTCTCATGTTTGGGCCAAATGATTCTAATAAAAGGATTTGCACATGATGTCTCATATGAATCTCAAGATGATGGCTTTATGAACAAAATCAAAAATTTGTATACTATGTACAATTCCCTTGCTGTGATGGCTTGTGATGCTGCTCATGGCTTCGGATATTTCCAATGGATTCTGTTGATTTCTGATGCTGTGATGCTTCACATGTTGTGATGGCTTCTGATGCTGTGATGCTTCTGCTGCATGCAGTTTTGGTGGAAGTGCTTCTTGTCATATGTCTCAAATGCATGCAGTTTCGATGATGCATGCTTCTGATGGCTTATGATGCTTGTGATGGGTAATGAAAGCATCTGATGCTTTATAAGTGAATGAAAGTCATCATATCCACATAATTAATTTTATATATTGGCATGGCAATCAAATGCATTAAAAATGCATGATTACAACTAGTTGGCATGGCATTCAAATGCAGCTCTAGAGTAATCTTCATGTTTTATACAAATATTTTTCCTATACATAAGTGTTATGAGGCTACGACTAATTGATTTCTATACATAAGTGTTTGTGATGCTAGTGATGACTCATGATGCTAGTGATCACAATCCATCATGAGCCATGAGCACCATCAAAAACCATGACAGGAAGAAAATTCTACACAGTATGGAAATTTGACAAAGAAAGTAATCAATGGTTTAGTTAAATAGCATTAGAAGCCATCATCTCCAGATTCATCTCAGGCACATGTGAGAAATTTGTGTTTGTTTACTTGTATTTCACAATCCGGGGATGATGATGATTTATTCTGATCCTATATACTCTTCGGAGTATTGAAATATTTGAATGCTCATGGCAGTTGATGGCTACGGATGGATTGTGATGGCTTCTTCTTGCTTTATAAGAGATTAAGGTGCTGAGTTTCACTTTGGAAAATTTCCAAATTGTACACAATGTCCTTCCTGTGATGGGTTTTGATGCTGCTCATGGCTTCTGATGGAATGTGATGGCTTCTTCTTGCTTTATAAGGGATTAAGGTCTGATTTTCATTTCCAAAATTGAATTGTTGTTACTATGTTGTAAATGTGAAGGGTTCTGGTGCTTGTGATGGATTTTCATGCTTGGGCAAAATCAGTTTGTGATATACTAGTAACCAGACACAAATTTTTAATAAATATTGTACATGTGCCTCTCATGAATGTGGACATGATGGCTTCTGATCCTATTTAAGTAAACTATTGAATTCTAGCTTTGTAAAATTACCATACTGTGTACAGTACCTTCCTGTGATGGGTTCTGTAGCTACTTATGGTTTCTGATGGCTTCTGATGGATTGTGATGGCTTCTTCTTCCTTTATAAGGGATTAAGGTCTTGTTTGTAAAGAGGTTTACATAGTTTTGCAATAGAATGAGTTGCAGCAACCTAGGAGATGATGGCATCTGATCCTATAAATTTTCTAGCAGGTGATGGGTTCTGATTTCTGAAGCTTATCATGGCTTCGAATCTTTCAAGTTTTAATTTCCTGGCTTCAACCTGGTTTGTATAAGTATTTTTGAAGGTTTCATTTTAACTTTCAAAATTAATTTTTTGTTACATTCCTTTTAACCATCATGGCTTCTCATGGGTTTTGTTGCTGCTCATGTACCTTCCTGTGATGTGTATTGCTGTTGCTCATGGATTCTGATGGCTTCTGTTGGATTGTGATGACTTCTTCTACCTTTATAAGGGATTATGGTATGAATTTCACTTTGAAAAGCTACATTCTTGTTACTATGTTATAATTGTGAAGGCTGTGAAGGCTTCTGATGCTTGTGTTGGGTTCTCATATTTGAACAAAAGCTATTGATTTCTCTTTTTAGGGAATCACACTGTGTGAAATTTGTGATGGGTTCTGATGTTGCTCATTTCAGCTGATGGCTACTGATGGATTTTGATGGCTTCTTCTTGCTTTGTAAGGGGTTAAGGTGTGAGTTTCACTTTGTAAAATTTGGATACTATGTACAATTACCTTCTTATGATGGGTTCTGATGCTGCCGATGGGTTCTGATGCTGCCGATGGCATCTGATGGATGCTAATGGATTGTGATGGCTTCTTGTTGCTTTGAAAGGGGTTAAGGTGTGAATTTCACTTTGTAAAATTGAATTCTTGTTAGTATGTTATACAATTGAAGGCTGCTGATGCTTGTGATGGATTTTCATGCTTGGGCCATCTCAGTATGTGAAATACTAGTTACCAAACACAAATTTCTAATAAATTTTGTACATGTGCCTCTCATGAATCTGGAGATGATGGCTTATGATCCTATTTAACTAAACTTTGATTTCTTTGTTTCTAAAATTTCCATACTGTGTACAATACCTTCCTCTGATGGTTTCAAGTGTTGCTCATGGCATTTGATGGCTACTGATGAATTGTGATGACTTCTTATGTGACTGGAGATTAAAGCAACTGTAACTAGTTAGAAAAAAAGGGACACGATTTAACAATTTTCATTACATTATATTCATATCATCTTTCATATTACTCTTTTGCATATCGCATATCAATTTATGGAAGGTTCTTAATATTATACGAATACAACATCTTCATTGGAAAAAATATAGTCGCATATCAGTTCATATGAACAAGCTTAAGGTATTTCACATTAATACAACTCCTCATATTGATAATATTTGCTCCATTCGCTATTTCGCACGCTGCTTGTTCGTATACTTGTAGAACTTTGCTCTGTAACTGCAAAGAGAAAAAAAAAACTTCAGAAGAAAACTAATGCAAATTGATTAAACATACACCGTTTATAAGCTCATTGTCACGAAAACTGCAAAAAAAATTAATTTGAGAATTTAATTTTAAACCCAAATGCCTTTTCTAACACATTATCCAATAACTATTTTTAAATAAAATTCATATTTTTTGGTTTACTAGCCGCATTTTATACTCTCATTTTCAAAAAACAGTTTTCAAAAAAAATTTATTACCAAACAGCTTTTGCAGTCTATTTTTCAGAAAACTGTTTTCAGAAAAAATTATTACCAAACAGGTTTTACACTCTCATTTTCAGAAAACAGTTTTTAGAAAAAATTATTACCAAATAGGTTTTACACTCTCATTTTCAGAAAACAGTTTTCAGAAAAATTATTACCAAACAGCTTTTATACTCTCATTTTCAGAAAACTCTTTTCAGAAAACTATTTTCAGAACAACTATCCAAACGCAACCTCAGGTTTGCCGATTGATTTGAATGCAGAGTTGAGAATTTTCGAATTGCAAGTCTACATTCACTCTCCAGGTTCTATTGTTCTATATTTTTATGCTTTATTAATTTTACTTTAATTTCTAGATTAAAAGGAATGTTTCCTAAGAAACACGCTTCTGGTTATGAAAAAAGAAAAAGAAAGAAAAGGGAAGAAGATATTATAAAAGCTCAAAGCAGTTCTTTAGATAAATTTTTGAAGAAAATAAATGTTTCTTCAGAAAAACAAGTTGAAAATGAGGTAAACGAAGGAGTTCAAAATTTAGATGAAACTGAACATGAGGTAAACGAATGAGTTCAAGATTTAGATGAAACTGAAAATGAGGTAAACGAAGAAGTTCAAGATTTGGTTTAAAATGAAAATGAACAAACCAAAAATATGGAAGAAACAACAAATGTTACTGACAATAAGAACACTGAAAATAATATAGAAATAAACAATGTGTTTGAATGTTCAGAAGTTACATCTTTGAATGTATATTATCTTAGAGTTTGGGATGTGATTGATTTTTTTTGTTGCAGGTGCAAGAGTGTAAGATCTCCATCTCATTCTCTTTCTACCACTCAAAACTGAAGAGGATGTTATTTTTGACTCAAACGGCTACTGAAGCTTTGTTAACTGATCAAACTTTTGAAGGGGTATGTATCAAGAAGCCCTTTGTTTTAGTTTTCGCATTATCTTGTACTTTCGTTTGTTCACGTAGTGTAAGATCCTATGTTTAATACTCATCTGTGTCTGTTTCTGATGGGAGTTGGGGTTTGGAGCAATACCCACTTGAGAATTTTATTATTTATCATGGGCATGTTTGATTTTTGAAAAGAATGAATATAACAGGTGATTTATAACATTACAAAGATCATAGTTTGTTTCTTAGGTTGTGCTTGTTTCTCTTTGATAAGATTAGAAACAATTTAATCTATTTAAAGTGCAGTGCTTTTGTTGATTAACAACAAATGTTTGGTTAGAATCCTCTAAGAGTATATATCTAATTAGATTAATCAAATAAGTGTGTACTATATCGTATATCTTTAGGATTTGTTTCACGGAAAGATCCGACGATTTTTAAGGATGGTTGTCGACTACCGAACACAACCCGCCGTTATATTATATTTTATTAATATATATAAAAGTACTTGCATGTTTATAAAGGGTTCCAATTTTATTTTTCGCCCAGGGCCTAAAATAACTCAGGACCGGCCCTGAATACTAGACACAGTTTAATCCACCACCAATTCTACATTTTTTAACATAGCACATCTTTCAGCAACCGAAGTTAATCACATTAGAGGATATATGGCAATGCCGCCTAGTTAGATGTCACGTCGATCGGGGAGGGTGAAACTGGAGTTAGGGTAAGGTGTGTGTCTGGCATTATATCTACTATTAATATACGTGCAATACACGTGTTAATTTAAAAATTAAAGTAGAAAATTTGATTTACACGTGCAAATCATGTCTAAATAAATATAATTTTTTAAATGTAAATATATTTTTAAAAATAATATAATATAGCATATGTGAGGCACGTATTAGTAATATGTATATAAAGGGTATAATGGCGGAATTGGACGTGATGTGCGAAGCACGTGTTAACAAAAAAAATTAAAGTAAAAACTCTGTTGTGGTGTATGTGTTAATTTAAAAATTTTAAGTAAAAATATATATATACTTTACGTGCGTTGCATGTGTCAATTAAAAAAAATTAAGTAAAAAATTGAGATTTGAAGTTGCACGCACAATGCACGTGTTAATTAAAAAAATTAAGTAAGGAATTGGATGGTTAGAGTTGCACCTGCAACACATGGATTTGTTTGTTGACGAATTACAATTCCAACTCTCTTATTATAATACTAGTAATTTACACGTGCGATGCATGTCTTAGTAAATTTGTAAAAAATAAAATTAAAAACTCTGACGTAGTGAGAACTCAATCCTGATACCTTCTTCATATTAATTATTGACGTGCGTCATACGCGTTGATAGATTTACAAATGACATTAAGTCCTTCTCCCAGTATAATATTAGAGATTAGAGATTATATATTATATATTATATTATAGATAATAGAAGTGAATACTGACCTCTTTCATATTAGTTATTCACGTGCAATGTACACGTTGGTAGATTTATAATGTCCTTTCTATTGTATTGCAATATGTCCTTTCTTGTTCTAGATTTTTCCCTCTCAAAACATACTTCAAACCCAACCAATTCTTGCAAGAAACCATTTCTGATTGTAAGCTTGACGAGAGGAAAGATGAATCTCAGCGACAAGAAATTCGTCGAGTTCCCACTAGCCAAATTCATCATTTACTGGTTCACTGTCGTCTTCTTTTACCTTCTTTCTCCCTCAACTCTTTCCACCTTCACTTAATCCGCCATGGCCGGTCATCTAAATCAAAAGTAAATATCTCACCTCACTAAGACTAAAACAGAAATTAAAATCAATGCAAAAGAATTTCTCTGAATGTGATTTGCTCGAAGAGCTTTAATCAACAAGTTTCCCCTTTTTCAGTATCACATTGATTGATTGTCTCAATGCATGCATGCTAATATTCATCGGTTTTCAATAAGAATGATAGATACAGATGAAATATCGTGCACGGTGCACCACAACTGCGTGTTCGCATGAAGACATAATACTGACACATCCACAACTTCCCTTTCCAAGTAGAACCTAAAAGTGACTTCTTCTGATTTATGAATTCAGTCAAGTTTGGTGGCGCATGCGTACGTACAGATAATCTGGTGACCATTGGATAGTAAGCAGCTCGCACCCCAAAGCTTGATCGAGCGGTCGATACTACGTTTCTTGTCAATGATGCAATTAATATATTATTATTACAGATGGGGACTTTCCAAATTAAATTTTATTCAGGAATGTGATTGGAGAAAGCAGCACATGCATTGATATGGCACGGCATGAACCAATACATACATACTCTGAAGACAGCAAAGTCTGAGTAAATTATTATTATTATATTTTTTGCTCATTTAATACACATGTTTTCTACATCATGTTGATCGCAACCTCCGCTGTGGTTTATTAACGAAAAAAATCAAAATTTTCTTATTGTTTACAATTAGTATAAAACATAGAGATAAACACGTATATTATATGTATTACAGGTTAAGAGAGGCCGACCAAATACACCCGTCTTCATCATTATTAGGAGATAAATATAGTTGTGAAATAACTGACATCATCATCTACAATTAGTGGTGGCAATTGGGTCCATCAAGCAGGATCGGGTTGAACCCGTGCGGGTCGAACTCAAGTCAGAGTGGGTTCAGGTCGGGTTGAGAGCTTAACTGGATCGGACCAGGCCGGGTTGGAAAATGGTAGGGTAGACCCGGTCGACCTGCGAACCCAAACGGGTCGATCCGGATCGCGTGTTGGCCCGGTTGAGATTTTTTTATATTTTATTTTTTTCAACTAAAAATAAAATTATATAAATATATAGTTGGCCTGGTTAAGATTTTTTGATATTTTAATTTTTTCAAATAAAAATAAAATTATATATATCTATATAATAAATTACAAAGAAAGCTATCAAGTGGCTCTCATTCAATCTCCCCTAAATTTAATGGCCTAGATTGATTCTCACAAAACATATTTTTCCGCCCAAAATTTCAAACCCCAAAATTAATTTTTTCCCCCCAAAACTAAAAAACTCATTACTTTATTACTATCTCTTCTCTCTCTTCACTTTTTCATATTTCTCCCTCTCCCATTCTTTCTTTATTTACTTAGAATTTTAGATTTTAAGATTTCAAGTTTGTAAAATTTTCAGAATTTTTATGTTTTTTTATTGCACATGTTATATTGAAAAATAGCAAATATCTCTTCAACAGTTAAAATTCATCATTTTTCACACTTAAAGTTCTAAGAAGTTGAATTTTACACCATCATTTATAATTATTTTTCGACATATACTAATAGAAACATGAACTTTTATTTACAACTAATTATTATTATACTATTCAAACTTGAACTACATAATTGTTGTTTTACTGTTTACATAGTTTTTCGTGTGTTGTATCGTTCCGAAGACGTGCCGTAGGTACGTGCCAACGGGCAAATCTTGTATAATAATAATAATAATAATGGAAGAGTTAGGGTTGTAATTGTCAATAGACAAACCCGTGCGTTGCACATACAACTGTAACTCCCCCATTAATTACAACATAAACAAACAAATAAAAAAAATTCCACATATTTAAAACGTGCAACACACGTGCAAAACAATTTTATAATATTTTTTAACACTAAACATACACATATGTTGTACGTACAACTCAAATCCTACTTATAAATATGTACATTACACATACAAATTGTAGCTTTTCCAACAAAATATTTTTTTAATAATGTGCAACGCACGTCCAACTCCAAAATTATTCCTTAACACGTAAATCGCACATGAAAATCCTCCAACTCTTATCAAAACGTGCATCGCACGTAAAAAATACTAGTATATATAATTGTAATAAGAGTCAAAGAGTGAAAGTGTAAAGAAAATTGTATATATTATTCATTTGAACTTCTATGATTTTTTTACAATTTTTTTACATACAATTTGCTAGCTAGATGTTATTAGTCTTCAATTCAGACAAGTTACTTTCATTTGTTGACGACCCCGATTCCTTGAATTCTATTTTCAACCTTCATCCAATCTTCTGTGCACACGAGCATCTCCAACGATTGGGACTTCAAGTAATTCTTGTAATCTGTTAAAACTATGCCACTTGTAGATTATGCACTTTTTGAAGTAACTGTAGAACAAAAGGAATTAGTAGATCTTTAGCCGTATGTTTAAGAATATTATAAACATGTTAATGTTTTTTCCACCATTGTAGTACATCAATCTTAGCATTAAAACTCTCACTATCTTGTTGATTATACCAATTTAATTTATTCGGTTGATTAATCCTAGGTGTTTTTGATTGAATTTGAGAAAGTAAATTAAAAGTGACATCGTCTAATTTACTCTTACTCTTATCTCTAGAAGTATTAGAAGAAGAAGTAACTATACTAGTTGTACAACTAAATGCAAAAGTTGTATCATAATAATTGATATGGCTAAAAATAGGGTTAAATCGGGACCGTCCAGATCGAGCACGAATCTTGAAGCATAGGGGTAAAAAGGTAATTTCACATACAGATGGATCCAAAACGGGTATTGGGTCTCCTTCTCACAGAACCAACCACCCGCAAATGGATCCACTTCAACTGGGCACGGGTCCCGACCCGATACAAGTCCAGTTCACCAAGAGGAGAATCAGGGCCACTGATTTGACTAAATCAAATCAACAAGCCTGATTGGCTCCTACCAGGGAATCAGGGGCTAATTTCCCAAAACAGAATATGAGGATTTTCCTCCTGGCTGTTAGGCGGGAAATCAGGCCCCTAACCGTTCCAAAGGCGACTATAAATATCACCCCTCTACCACCATGACCAGGTTAATCACTTTTTCACCACTTAAGCTCTTTCTTAATCTTTTTCTGATTACTGACAAGAGCGTCGGAGGGTGCGTCGCCGGAATCAACCCCGGTGTCTCGCACTTCCTTGCAGGTTGCGGCGGGAGCAAGGAGGCTGAGCCAACTATTCAGGTTTTTCTCCGACTCACAAATTCTATCTGTTTACCCCCACACCGAAATCAGCGGTAACAGATTGGCGCCGTCTGTGGGAAAAACCACACGAACAGCCTCAGCCCATTCTCCGTCGTCCTCTGCAGTCATGCCGCCGAAGAAGATCAGATCCAGGGGGTCGAATCGTGTGGGCAACCTCACCGACCCGGCGAATGAAGTCCCAGTCAATCCTATTATTCAGTCCGACCTCCCTCCGCCGACCCAGCAGGTCCCACCTCCTCCTCCCAAGCAGCAACCCAACAATGGTCCGTCCGGTCATAACGGTCGGAAGGAGAAGCAGCCCCTCAATCCGGGCAATGTCTCGGTCCATAATGGGTCCTCGGACTCGATGGCTTCTCATCATCCCGACCTCCGCATCACACTTCTGAACCGCCAGAAGGACGACGACCTCCGAACCCATCTCGACGAGAGGCGGGCCCGAGAGGGAGCCTCCCGCCAGCGTCAAGGTGAGCGGCCCCCACGTCGCCAGGACGGCAGAAGGTCTCCGGACCGCAGAGGCCGAGCGGCGTCCCCCGAGCGCCGAAGGAGGAGGTCCCGTTCCCCCGGGGATCGGCGTCATCCGAGGGACCGAGATGTACCTATCAGTCGGGCCGAATTCCTCCAGTTTCAGGAGACCGTTCTGCAGGCTCTCAATCTTCGGAAGAACGTCCAGAATGCTCAGAGGGCTCCGACGCCCCCCAGGGATCCCAGTCCTCGGCACCGAACCCGGAGCCCTTCCTCGGCTCCCAGCCGCCAGTAGTGGGAACAAAGCCCTCGCCGGTCCCAGGACTACCGGCGCCGCAGTCCACGCTCCCCTTCCTATGAAGAGGAGTCCGGGGGGTCATACGATTACCAGCGGAGGGACGACGCCCTCATCCGCCGTCTCCATGAGGTGGAAAGGCGTATCGGCCGCATGGACAGGGAGGAAGAGTCCCGAGCAGGAACCTTCCGTCCCAGCCGACCCCCCTTCTCACGGTCGATCATGGAGGCCCACATACCGAGGAGTTTCAAACCGCCACAGTTTGAAACATACTCAGGGGAATCCGACCCGGTCGATCACGTCGAAAGCTTCAAGACCCTGTTGCTGATCCATCAAGCTTCCGACGCAGTGCTCTGCAGGACCTTCCCTGCCACCCTCAGAGGGTCGGCTCGGGAATGGTATTCCAGGCTCGCCCCCTCATCCATCTTCTCATTCGAGCAGTTCGAGACGCTGTTCATAACTCACTTCGTGAGTAGCCGGCGAGCCGAGAAGACAAGTCTTTCCCTACTGAACCTGCGGCAGGAGAGGGAAGAGAAACTACGGGACTATGTGAAAAGGTTCACCGCAGAGGTCAGGTCTATCACCTCCTTGGACCAGTCCGTGGCCACCGTGGCGTTCCAGTCGAACGTCCTCAACGCCAACCTCCGATCGTCCCTAGCCAAGAAACCGCCGCATGACTTCGCCGACCTCCTCTTGAGGTGCGAGAAGTACATCCGAGCCGAGGAGGCTGAAGCCCTTCCGAGCTTCGGAGGGCCCTCTGCGGGTTCGAAGAGGAAGGCGACGGGGGAAGAAGGGTCCAAGAAAGCTCAAAAGGACATTGGCGGCCAGCGCCGCCCTCCCCCCAGGTTCGAAAAATTCACTCCCCTCACCACTAATGTCTCTACTATCCTAATGGAGGAGGAGAAGGAGGGAGTCATCCCTCCAGCTCCGAGGATGCACACCCCGGCGAAGAGGAGGAACAAAGATAAATGGTGTCGTTACCACCAAGACCACGGGCACGACACGAATGACTGCCGGGCTTTGAGGGATGAGATTGAAGCCCTCATTCGGAGGGGGCAGTTGGCCAAGTTCGTGAAGGCTAACGATCGGACAGATCGCAACTTCCCTCTGCCTCGGGGGGCTAACAAGCGCTCCGAGCGGCGCGAAGAGACACCCGAGTTCGAGGAGGAACGGGTTCTGCACTTGATCCACGGAGGCCCCATGGGGGGCTCCTCTAATTCCTCCCGGAAGGCCTTCGTCCGAGAGGTCAACTTGGTCCATAGTGCCCCTCCCCTGAAAGGTCTCGGCGTCCCTGTGTCTTTCTCCGATGCCGACCTCGAAGGGGTCCGAACCCCACACTGCGATGCCCTCGTCATCGACCTCCGCATGGCCAACTTCAAGGTGCAGAGGATTTTGGTGGACAACGGGAGTTCGGTCAATATCCTTTTCCTCTCGGCCTTCCGAGGCCTGCAGCTGTCCCGAGACCGTCTCAAGCCGGCCAGTTACACTCTCCACGGGTTCACGGGGGTCCCGGTAACCGTCGAGGGGGTGATAACCCTAGACGTTACTGCGGAAAGCACCCCTACTACCCGGACCGAGCCGATGGACTTCATGGTCGTCGACGTCCTGGCAGCATATAATGTCATCCTAGGCTGTCCCGGCCTAGCCGCCCTGGAGGCTGTCCCCTCGGCATACCATTTGAAAATGAAGTTCCCCACTAGGTCGGGAGTAGGGGAAGTCAGGGGAAGCCAGGAAACAGCCCGAAAGTGCTACATGACTTCCACCGGGGGACCAGTGCTCTCGCTCGAGACGCTGGAAATCCCCGAGCCGAAGGCCCGCCAGACGTCCGAGCCGGCGGACGAATTGGAAGAAGTGCTCTTCTCGGACGAGGATCCGAGCCGGAAATTTCTCATCAACAAATCCTTGCCAACCGCACTGTGTTCGGACCTGATTAAATGCATCCGGGACAACCGTGACCTGTTTGCATGGTCAGCCGCGGACATGCCCGGCATTTCCGAGGAGCTCCTCGTCCATCGCTTAAGTGTCGAACCGGGGTGCAAACCGGTCCAGCAGAAGAGGCGAAAGTTCTCTCCCGAGCGACAGCAGGCCATCAAGGAGGAGGTTGATAAACTTCTAAAGGCCAAGTTCATACAGGAGGTAAATTATCCCGAGTGGCTGTCGAACGTCGTGATGGTCAAGAAGTCCAATGGCTCGTGGAGGATATGCATTGACTTCACCGACCTGAACAAGGCGTGTCCGAAGGATCCCTTCCCGCTCCCGAACATCGACACCCTTATCGACGCCACCTCGGGCCATGAGCTCCTCAGCTTCATGGATGCCTTCTCGGGGTATAATCAAATCCGAATGTTCCCTCCGGACATTCCGAAGACCTCCTTCGTCACCTACCAAGGCCTCTACTGCTACCGGGTAATACCGTTCGGCCTGAAGAACGCGGGCGCCACCTACCAGCGCCTCGTCAACAAGGTCTTCCAGAGCCAGATCGGCCGAAACATGGAGGTGTACGTTGACGACATGCTCGTCAAGAGCATCCGCGGCACCGATCATGTAGCCGACCTCCAGGAGGCCTTCGGCGTGTTGAGGAAGCACAGCATGCGGCTGAACCCGAACAAGTGTGCATTCGGGGTCTCCTCGGGAAAATTCCTCGGCTTCATGGTAAGCCAGCGAGGAATCGAAGCTAATCCCGAGAAGATTAAGGCCATATTAGACATGGCTCCGCCTCGGAACGTCAAGGAGGTGCAAAAGCTCACTGGCCGGCTCGCTGCTATCGGCCGGTTCCTTTCGAAGTCGGGGGAAAAGTGCCTTCCCTTCTTCAAAGCGCTCAGGGGGGCCAAAGGTTTTGAATGGGGCCAACCACAACAGGAATCATTCGACCAGCTGAAGGCCTATTTGGTGAACCCCCCCTGCTCAGTAAACCAGTCCCGGGCGAGACTCTCTTCGTCTACTTGGCTGCCTCCGAGCAGACCTTAAGTGCTGTCTTAGTGAGAGAGGAGGACCGGGCCCAGAGGCCTATCTACTACGTGAGCAAGGTGCTCCGGGACGCCGAGCTCCGCTATCCGAGGATAGAGAAGATAGCCTACGCTCTGGTCATGGCAGCGAGAAAGCTTCGGCCATACTTTCAATCCCACTCGGTCGTTGTCCTCACCGACCAACCCCTCAAGCAGATCCTCCACAAGCCTGAGACCTCGGGCCGGCTGATGAAGTGGTCCATTGAGCTAAGTCAGCATGACATCTCTTATCAGCCTCGGACGGCAATTAAGGCACAGGCTCTCGCCGACTTCATCGTAGAGTCCACTATCCCCGAGGGCGGCCACGTCCCGAATGGGCCCCCATTTGGACAGTTTTCGTGGACGGATCCTCTTGTAATGAAGGAAGCGGCGCCGGAATCATACTGAACGGCCCTGACAACTTCGTCCTCCAGTACGCCATCCGCATGAACTTCAAAGCCTCGAACAACGAGGCGGAGTACGAAGCACTCATCGCCGGGCTCGGACTCACCCGAAGTGCTGGAGCCCAACGCCTCCGGATTCACAGTGACTCCCAACTAGTCGTGAACCAGGTCTCAGGCGAATATGAGGCCCGAGACGAGCGAATGGCGAAGTACCTCGCCAAGGTCCGGGACCTCCTGAGCCGGTTCGAAGAGGCCACCATCGAACGAGTCCCTCGGGAAGAAAACTCACAGGCTGATGCCCTCTCCAAATTGGCTTCGTCCTCACTTCAAGGTCTCGAACAGACCGTGCTGATCGAAGTCCTCTCTAAGCCGAGCATCGAAGATGGGTCGCCCGCCTCGGCGGAGTCGTTGCCAGTCATGCTACAAGACGATTGGATGAAGCCATTGATAGAATTCTTAAGGGATGGAGTTCTGCCTACGGATCCCAAAGAGGCTCGCCGAGTCAGGACCCAGGCCGAGCGGTTTGTCCTAATCGAGGGTATCCTGTACAAACGCTCTTTCTCTCAGATAGACGGCCGACCGTACTTAAGGTGCCTCTCTCTGGATCAAGCCGAATATGCCCTGCGAGAGCTCCACGAAGGCATCGGAGGGGCGCACTCAGGATTTAGGTCCTTGGCCCGAAAAGCTTTGAATTATGGGTATTTCTGGCCGACCCTCCTTCAAGACGCCGAGCGACACGTTCGACAATGCAGTTCCTGTCAGAGACACTCTAACATTCGACGCCTTCCTCAGGCCAACCTCACCTCCCTATCAAGTCCCATCCCCTTCGCAATGTGGGGCATGGACTTACTAGGGCCCTTCCCTCCGCTCCGGGTCAGCTCAGGTTCTTGGTCGTAGCCATCGACTACTTCTCGAAGTGGGTCGAGGCCGAGCCCCTCGCCACTATAACCGAGAACAAAGTGGTACAGTTCTTCTGGAAGAGCATCATATGCAGGTTCGGAGTCCCCCGGGTCCTCATAACGGACAACGGGACTCAGTTCACAGGCGCAGCGTTCCGAGCTCTATGCGACGACCTGGCCATTCAGCAGCGCTTCTCGTCCGTCTCCCATCCTCAGTCGAACGGACAGGCAGAAAATGCCAACCGGCAGATCCTCGCAGGTATCAAGAAAAGGCTCGACAAAAGTTCCAAGGGCTTATGGGTCGACCAACTCCCCAACGTCCTATGGAACTACCGCACGAGCAAACGGACCCCCACAGGCGAGTCCCCCTTCAACCTCACCTTTGGGTCCGAGGCTGTGATACCCCTTGAGGTCGGAATACCTTCCCCTCGGCTCACAGCCTATGACGAAGCACAGAATGCCAGAGACCTCAGAGCAGAATTGGACTTGATAGACGAGCTGAGGGAAAGGGCATCGATTCGGCAGCAGATCTACCGAAGAAAAGTTGAATTGGCGTACAACAGGAAGGTCCGGCCCGCCAACCTTAAACAGGGAGATTTGGTCTTGAGAAAGGTAGCTATATCCCTCCCCAGTTAGAAGAACAAGCTAGCCCCGAACTGGGAAGGGCCGTACAGGATCACGAAAGTTGTTTGGCCAGGAACATATCGCCTTGAAGACCTGGAGGGCAGAGAGCTTCCGAGGACTTGGAATGCCGACCACCTCCTGAAATACCAAGAAAGCGCTCCGACGCCGCTCTGAGTAACATGGAGTATCGAGCCATTCCAGTCCTCCGACTTGTAACCCATTTTTCACAAATTGTACTATGTAAAATGGTTCACCGTTAAATATCAATAAAGAAAGCTCTATTATGTTTGTGAATCCGCATGTTTTTCTCCCCTCTTATCACCTGCCTTTTATATTGTGATTTCAACCAATGGTTCGGAGTCCACGTTCGGCTCGGCCTCATTCCCTCGGTTCGTCTCCGGACGGACAGAGGTAGATCGCCGTTCCGAACTGCTCCCACAACCATTGAACTATATCGATGGTTCGGAGTCCAACACTCGGCTCGACTTTACTTCCTCGGCTCGTCTCCGGACGAATCAGGGGTAGATCGCCGTTCGGAATTGCTCCCACAGCCGTTGAACTATACCGATGGTTCGGAGTCCAACACTCGGCTCGACTTTACTTCCTCGGCTCGTCTCCGGACGAAACAGGGGTAGATCGCCGTTCGGAATTGCTCCCACAGCCGTTGAACTATACCGATGGTTCAGAGTCCAACACTCGGCTCGACTTTACTTCCTCGGCTCGTCTCCGGACGAAACAGGGGTAGATCGCCGTTCGGAATTGCTCCCACAACCGTTGAACTATACCAAAGGTCCGGAACCCAACACTTGGCTCCCAGTCCCCCCAGACTCACTTCGGGCACATAATCCGAACTCTCCTAACTATTAGCCGAAGCCCGAAGACCCACACCTTCGGTCGGCTACCGAGCAAGTGCCTTCCTGATGAACACATTATTATTCACTTTTTTAGAGCAATAATCTTAATATAATTAGACATTTAAAAGCTCTCTATATGGTATTTAACTCCTATTTTCTCTTTTCCATAGGAAACAGCTTATAACAGCAAAACGAAGCAGATTTAGGACTTCAAGGATAATACACAGCAAACTGCAGAGGATCAGTCGACTGGTTCCTCAACCAGGCGACTGAACAAGAGAAGCTGATTTTCCACAACTCTCGACACAGTCGACTTACTCTCAAAGACAGTCGACTGGTATGATCAAAGATGAAATCTACATAAGTCTCGACTCAGTCGACTGGTTCGAAGACAAGTCGACTGGTCTGCGGCGGAGTAAACAGATAAGATATTCAAAGATACACCTGCATCTAATTTCAAATCTACTTGGATCAAGATTTTATGCAGCGAATCAAATCTAAAGACAGGGTATTTTCCAAGTGAACAGATAAGGAAAGAAAGGAGAAAAGAGAAAGATATTAATCATCAAATCAAATAAAGAAGGATCTTCCTGAAAAAGGGGAAACCCTAATTCTCAGCCGTGTTCTATAAATATCAGAATACCATCTCCAGAACGGCTCTCTTCCTCTCTCCACTCCACGACTCCATCCAACGATCAGATCTATCTCGTGGATACAACTTAATCAGAGAGTTCCCAACCATCAAGTCATCAACCCGTGCTTCACTCCATCAACATCGAAGAGAAAGAGAAGATCCAGCAAACAGAAGGCAGTCGACTGTGTGACAGACAGTCGACCATATTGCCGGAATCCATTAGTTTATTTCTTCTTCTCTCTTTATTCTTTTTATGTTGATCATGTATTCAAACTTGTTAAGCAATAAAAGTATTATTATGTGGAACTAATTTCATAGTTGGGTAGATCGAAACCGTAGTTATGTAGTGCTATGTTCTTCTGAGATCTTCTAATTACTTATTGATTGAATCTGGTTGAATTGACATAGATTAATGATCATCAAACTTGGATCTTGAAGTCTGAGAGCAGTCGACTGAGGTGAGAGCCAGTCGACTGACATACAGCACGTGAGAATATCAAGTTTATGTTATCATTTATCTAAATCTGTTATATGAAGCATATTGAGACGACCGAATCTCGTGCCCATAATTGGTAACAAAAGAATCTTTAGGGGTTCTTGGTTCAATCAACTTAGAGGATCTAGATCTGATGCCAATTTCTAGAACTTTAAGTGTTTGTTCGTTTCCACTGATCTTATGTTTTCTTTAAGAACAACTTAGTAATTACTAGGCTGACTACTTGATGAAAGAAACGAATTAGAATAGATACCATGCCTAGTTCTTGGCTTAGGGAAACAATACTTTAAGGAGTAGATACCATGCCCTTGAAGTGAACAACATGAGTAATTGGAAGTAAATTCAGAAGGCAAATTAGCATTACTAACTATTGGTGGAGACCAACAACCCAACTATTCAAGAGATATTTGTGATTCAACAATTCCTTCTTAGTTTTAATCTTTTTATTCCTTTTAGATCTTTGAAACAACTCATTATGATTTTTATTATTTTCTATTGATTAGTTAGTTGAAATCTACAATCTCTGTGGGATCGACCCTTGCTATTACTACGATTCGATTCGTGCACTTGCGAGGTTTTTTTTATAATTTGTGTCTAGTTTATCTATTAATTTAGGTACTAGATTTCCAACAACACTTCCCGAGCTTGTAAACGGGGAAAACACACTTTCCCCTCAACTTTCGTGTATGATCTCGATCAGACGGCTCAGATCTTGCCACCTGCGCTAAACGACAAGATAACGTTTTCTTGGGGACTGAGCCGCCTCGAGATTCGTGCCTACGTTCGACGGCTCAGATCTCGCCCCCTGCTCTAAACGACAAAATAGCGCTTTCTTGGGCGCAGAGCCGCCTAGAAATTCGTACCGTACCGTGTCAGAGTCGCTAAACGACAAAATACCGTACTTATGGGGACCCGTTCGGTTAAACAAACACGCTCAGTTCAAAGATCTCGGCACGACCGACACGGTTATAAGCAAAGACAAATATGCAAAGCAATGAAAGGGAATTTTATTAATGGTCGGCGCATAATACAAAACATTCCATTACAAAGTGTTGGCAAACAAAACACACAACGCCCGACCCACTACACTTGTCTCTCATATAGAAACATCCTCACTAGACTGTTCGTCCTCCTCGGCTGGCAGCTCCTCTGCGCCCCCCCGGAGCTTCGCCATCACAGCCTGCAAGTGCCGAATCTCCGAGAGCAAGTCATCCCGCTCGGCTATAATCTTCGACTGGTTGTGCCGAATGCATTTGACCCGAAGAGCGTTGCTGAATGCGGTTTGCGAGTCTTCATCCCCTCCTGCGGGGCTCAGCTCGACGATCCTATTCTCCAAGCGTTGGATCTCGGCTTCCCGGAGATCGAGGACGGACGAAAGGTGGGCCCGCTCACTCTCAGCCCGGCGTAACTTCAGATCGGCGCTCCTAGGGCTCAGAACCACCGTCCCAGAAGTGGCCTCGGATTCAGAGTCATCATTCGAACGTTCGGAGTCCGAGCCATGGATCGTCACCACGAGCTGAAAGGAAGGGAAAACGAATAACACAATTTCAATACACTGCCGATGTCTAACACTTAAAAATTTTCCAAAAAGATTCGCATTCAGACATAATAGTGTTACAGACAGCCGAACCGACCCCATAATTAGGTTTTTACAACAACCAACAAAAATGGAAAACGACATGATCAGGGCCTCTTCGGAAGGGGAATGCTTCGGTTTAGGGAAACGCGAGGACGACGAGGCCTGCCCTCCGAGCTCGACCCTAAACCAACGAAGCGCGATCCCCCTTCACTGCTGGTCCTAACGGCGACGCCGACCGAGGCACCGCTCGACGAGACAGCCGCGCTACTCTGAGCATCGGCCGGACTCCGCCTGGTCATAGGCGAGCGCGTCGCAAGTTCGTAAAACGTAATCCCCCTCTCGCTCTCCTCGCGAGTGCACGACGTGCTGCGAACATTAGCACTCTCCGGCACGGGCTTGAGCGACACGATCTCCTCCTCCAGTTCGATAATTCTATCCCTCAAGACGTCGTCTGTCGCCAACTTCTTCGGTTGAGGGGCCCTCAACGAGCCCGAGGCATTGGCACTATCAGTCGCAAGCCGTCGGTAATGGGTGACCTCAATCCCCCTATCTATTGTGATCCTTCTGAGCCTGTCGATTTCGGCCGATAGCCTCTTGCGCTCGGTTGACGCTTTCTCTAGTTCGGAAGTCAGCTTCTCTCCCTCCGCCAAACGTTCTTTCTCCGCTAACTCCAAGTATTGGACCTCAGCCAAGAGGTCGTCATTCTTCTGCTCGGTGGCAGCGAGCTCTCTACGGAGACTCTCGACTTCGCCTTCGGGACAAGGAGCTGGGGGGTGCTTCCGCAGTTGCCACAGCTCGCGACAATACCTCCGCAGAGCTGCCTTCGTCTCCTCCAGCCTGCCGAGCAGGAGAAATCGATTATACCGGCTCTGAAAGAGCTCGCCCTTCGTTTTTGCCAGCTCCTTCCGAAGGTATACAACCTCCGTGATCGGACCGAATCTCACCTGAAAAGCAGAGATAAATCCGAGGCCCAACACTTGAAGAAATTTACGCCAAATCAGACACTAAATCCGAGACTCAACACTTGGATAAATTTTGGACAAATTTTGGCCAAACAAAACATTTTTTCATTCAAGATTCAAAGAGAAAGTTCTACAACAGCGGTGGCCAGTCCGCAGTTAGGCTTACAAAAAGAGACAAGATACCAAAAGACAAAAAAGAAAAACGACAACCGAGTCAGGGGTCGACCTTTTTGTCGTTCGGGTCCGTCGACCCCCCGGCCTTGTCCTCGCCATCGCCCCCGCCTCCGCCTTCGCTCCTGCTCTCCTCCTCGGAGTCGTCCTCCTCTTCGCCCTCGGCCTCGGCCTTCCATGGGTCCTCGACGGGTTCCGTCTCCCCCTCAGGGTCGAGCAACCCCTCGGGGACACCCTCTTCCCCTTCCACGAGGTCGTAAAAGTTGTAGGAGGATGTGTCGAAGCCCGGGTTCTTGGCGGCTACATGTTGCAAGGCTCGACCATAGGCATCCATCATGTTTTGGAGCATGTGCTGCGCGGCCTCCTCCTGCACGGCCTTCTTCACCTTCTTCACCTTCCTGAGGTGTTTGGCCTTCATCTTCTCGGCCCTCTTCCGAGCCTCCTCCGCTTCCGACCGAGCCTTGGCCAGCTCCTCCTTCAGCTCGGCTGCCTCCTTCACCGACGCCTCGAGCTTGGCCGTCGCACCCTTCAGCTCGGCCGCCTCCTTCTCCGAGGCCTCAAGCTTGGCCGCTGTGTCCTTTGACAGCTGAATGGCGTCGGCCAGCTGCTTCTCCAACCCTCCTACTTCGGCAGCCCTCTTCGTCGAGAGAAGCAGCTCGGCATCAAGCTGCTTCGCGACCTTGACGCGCTCCGCCCTCTCCCGCTCCTTCTCCTGCTCCTTGTTCGCCAACTCCTCGACCAGGAAATTGAAGTGGCAGAGGGTCTGAAAGAGAACAACACGTTAAAATCCGAATCCAAGAACTTGGAGAAATTCTAAGGAAGAAATTTGGACGAAGAAGAGCTCGGCCTACTTACCGACATGGTATTCCGGGCAATCTGCATCACGGCGTCCCCTGCCATCCCGGCCTTCAGGGTCGCTCGATCCTTCGGGGTCGGCAGGTGCCTCACCGCCTCCATGCAGATGTTCCCGTCGCCCAAGAAGCCATCGACGTTCATCACCTGCCAGTCGGGGACGAAGATCTGCTTATGACGCTCGGTCAAGATCTTCTCCGCATCGGCGGTAAGGGGCGGAACTGGGAGGGACAGCGCATCCTTCACCCCGAACACGCTGCTCGACGAACCGGGAGCATCCGCCTTCGGGGTCGGTGCAGGTGCATCCGAGGCGAGGGGATCGGAGACCACGACCCCCCCTGCTCGGGGACCACGACCTTCGTCGGAGAGACAAGGACCTCGATCTCCCCCTCCTTGAGGACCGCGACCTTCGGTTGGTCGGCAGCCTTCGCAACCGAGGGCTTCTTCGTAGCTCGGCTGTCCTGAGGCGCTGCCGACGGCCTCTTCTTCTTCTCCTGCTCTGCCCTGCCCTTCGCCACCAGAGCCTTGTAATCAAGCTTCATCGTCTCTGCAAAAGCCGAATGAAAAAACTTAGAAAAATTTTCATGAACTTTAAACAAAGAGTATAAATACCAGAAGCATACGAGGGTCGATCGGACTGAGACCCCCACGGAACAGATGCTCCTCCGTAATATCTTTCCAGCTTAGCGCTGGCAGGGCGAGGAGCTTCTTCTGGACCTCCTTGTCCTCATCACTCAGCGGCGCCTCCCTCTTGGTCCGCTTGGGCAGACCTTCCTTCGCCCAAACCGTCGGTATCACCCATGGCGTCAGAGCTCGGACGAGGAAGTACTTCTCCTTCCAATGTTTGATCGAGTCCGGGTTCTCAATCAACTTAACTCCCGTCCGAGGAGAAAGGAAAAACCTCTGCTCGTCCCGCCTCGGCTGGCAAGGTCGGAAGAGACTCCGAAAGAGGAACATAGTCGGCTTGGCGCCGACCTCTTGGCATCGAAGGACGAACGCCATGACGTGCCTCCATGTGTTCGGCATCAGTTGGGCGGGACTCAAACCGTACCAGACCAGGACTTCAACCACGAACGGGTGGAGGGGAAAGCGGAGTCCGGCAATGAGGGAGTCGACCGGAAAGACACATACGTCCGACGAGGACTTTGTGTTGGCTCGGAATCCCGGCCCAGGAAGGAGCAGTACATACTCAAGCGGGATCCGGAAACCCTCTCGGATCAGACGAAGATCGGTCTCGGTAAGAGTCGAGATCCTATGGTCCACCTCGGACAGTTCCCTAGGCTCGTTCTCCTCCACCAGCTTAGCCGTACCTTGAGTGACTCTCTCCAAGGTATCCTCGGCGTAATCCCGGATGCCTCCCACGCTCGACAGGGCGATAGGCTGCCGACCGAACGCCCCCGCTCTCTTCGGTGTTTCCACTATCGTGACCACGGCTTTACCCTTTCGGGACTCCGCCACGACTTCCTCGGGCGCTTCAGCCACTTCGCCCTCTTTATCCGGACGAACGACGTCCTGCTCGCTCGGCTCCATTACTCCCTTCCCTTTATCCCCTCGGCCAATGGCCTGCTCCGAGGCGGGGGTCTCAACCGAAATCTTAACCATTTTTCCTAAAAGAGAAGGAAAAGAGACTGACCTTGAAGTGACAGGTGCGGTCGGAAAGTTCGCCGGAAACAAGGAATGCTACCGCGACAGCTAGCAACGCCACCAGAGAGCTAAAAACTTCGAAGCAAAGTAAAAACTGAAGAGAGAGAGTAAAAGTGAAAAGTGAGACTTGGTCTAAGGGGGGGTGAAGATTTATAGTAAAAATGGAACGTCCCTTGGACTTCCAAACGAAAGTTTGCGACTTTTGGGCTGCTCTCGAAACGTCGCGAAGGCCCATCACCACTGTCTCCATCACCAAGTCAACTAGCTCGGCTCCAGGGGATCTGAATCCGAGCTACAAGCAATTCGAACATGCCGGCAATAGGGTCCGGTCGGAATCCGAGCAAGTGCCTTCCCGAGTGTGTAAACGGGAAAAACTCACTTTCCCCTCAACTTTCGCGCCCGATCTCGATCAGACGGCCCAGATCTCGCCGAGAACACTAAACGACAAGATAGTGTTTTCTTGGGAGCTGCGCCTGTCTCGAGATGCGCGCCATCATCCAACGGCTCAGGGCGCGCCACGTCGCTCGGACGATTGAACCCTCGGACGCTCCACCTATGTCTAGAGGAACCAGGAAAAATTTTGATTCAAAGTTTTAAGGCACCGCCCTCGGCGAGCACCCCCCAGGTCCCGTGTCTCAGTTGGTATTCTGCCGACCCACGGGCCCCGGTCAAAAACAGATCGGCACTCCCTTCATCTCTAACTCCTCCGGGCTGACATCCATCAGAAGCCGTCAGCCCGGAAGGAAGACAGAGATGGGAGGGGGCCCATCAACACTCAGAGATCAGGAGAAGCGCACCATTCCGAGCTAGTTGGTAGCAACTGGAAGGCTCGGCTCGTCAGAGGACTCCGACAACAGCGCCTTCACAGTTGCTAACAACGGGCTCGGACGGTCCGGAAGCCCGAGCCACGACTCATGGTGGAAAAGCGCACCATTCCGAGCTAGTTGGTTGCAACTGGAAGGCTCGGCTTGTCAGAGGACTCTGGCAACAGCGCCTTCATAGTTGCAAACAACGAGCTCAGATGGTCCGAAACAAGGATTCGGACATGGATCATCACCTCTTCCACCAGGATCTCCGCCTACCTTGACACCCACTTCGGAGCAACCAAAGAAGGCCGAAGATCTTGGTGGAAGAACGACCACCCGTCCTTCCGAAGTAACTCATCCCTCGGGTCCGGACTACGGTCGTCACCACTACTGCCACGTTCCCCCCCGCTCCTGACATCCACTTTGGGGCTGTCGGGAACAGAGGGAAAACCAGGCAGAAGAGCAACCACCCCTCCGAACCTCAAGAGAGAAGCTACCCAAGGCAGATACCTCCGAGGTCTGAAACTCTATGTCGATTGCGACTGAAATGACAAAGGGAGTGGAGTACTTATAGCCTGCCTCCAAGAACCAGCCATTATGACCCTCGGAAGCTGAAACGCCGCGTATTAATTAAGGGAGTTATCCTTAATGACATTGGGAAGGCGGAACGCCGCACAAACCCCAAAGCACCATTAATGCCCTTGGGAACAGCATCGTCTCGGCTCAGACCGCGCCACGACGCTCGTCCGGCCGAATTTGACTCTCTTCGGTCGGAAGCCGAGCAAGTGCCTTCCCGAGCGTGTAAACGGGGAAAACACACTTTCTCCTCAATTTTCGCATCAGATCTCAATCAGACGGCCCGGATCTCGCCGAGAGCACTAAACGACAAGATAGTGTTTTCTTGGGAGCTGCGCCCGTCTCGAGATACGTACCAACATCCAACAGCTCAGATAGCGCCACGTCGCTCGGACGACCGAGGCCACACATCCTCGGTCGGCTACCGAGCAAGTGCCTTCCCGAGCTGGTAAATGGAGAAAAAAGACACCGAGCTACTTAGACCGTTGGATCTCTCAGAAATTCGCGCTCCTAATGATGAACGGCCCAGATTGCGCCACGTGCGCTACAAGACAAGATAGCATTTTCTTGGGAACCGTGCCCGTCTCGAGATGCGCACCAGCATCCGACAGCTCAGATAGTGCCACGTCACTCGGCCTGCCGAACCCCCTTACCTCCGGTTGGCAGCCGAGCAAGCGCCTTTCCGAGCTCGTAAACGGAGAAAAACGCTGCCGAGCGGTGACAGCCATCAGATCTTTCCGAAATTCGTGCTCGTCCATGATCAACGGCTCAAATCGAGCCACGTCATCAGTCGGTATTTAAATCGTTTTTTATCGTTTTATTTATTTAAAAATTGCGAAAAAATTGCTAAAAATTCGGAAAAATTAACTAAAAATTCTGGAAAGTAATTGGAAATTTGGGGGCACATTTTCGAACCCCTGAACGAACAATTATTGCCTAGAATGTACTGTTAAGGGCCCCCGAACGATTAGCGAACACGTCGCAAAATTAAATAAATAGTCCGAAAAAATAGATAAAAACCCTCAAATACCCGATGTGACCTGAGAACAGCAAGCGAAGTCAAAAAATTACCTCACTACCCCCTTTCTAGATTCAAGATCCCACATTTGGACTCCGATACAACTCCACCAGCCACCAAAACAGTTAGACTACTCCTCAAAGTCTGATCACGCTCAGTCTTTAGGAGTGGGGGGCTCGTGATATGGCTAAAAATAGGGTTAAATCGGGACCGTCCAGATTGAGCACGAATCTTGAAGCATAGGGGTAAAAAGGTAATTTCACATACAGATGGATCCAAAACGGGTATTGGGTCTCCTTCTCACAGAACCAACCACCCGCAAATGGATCCACTTCAACTGGGCACGGGTCCCGACCCGATACAAGCCCAGTTCACCAAGAGGAGAATCAGGGCCACTGATTTGACTAAATCAAATCAACAAGCCTGATTGGCTCCTACCAGGGAATCAGGGGCTAATTTCCCAAAACAGAATAGGAGGATTTTCCTCCTGGCTGTTAGGCGGGAAATCAGGCCCCTAACCGTTCCAAAGGCGACTATAAATATCACCCCTCTACCATCATGACCAGGTTAATCACTTTTTCACCACTTAAGCTCTTTCTTAATCTTTTTCTGATTACTGACAAGAGCGTCGGAGGGTGCGTCACCGGAATCAACCCCGGTGTCTCGCACTTCCTTGCAGGTTGCGGCGGGAGCAAGGAGGCTGAGCCAACTATTCAGGTTTTTCTCCGACTCACAAATTCTATCTGTTTACCCCCACACCGAAATCAACGGTAACAATAATCATACAAGTTATTCAATGTCGATTCCAAGCTAGCTAAAAATTCATCGATACAATCGAAAATTTTCATTTTTTTTGCTTGCTTCTTTGTTGAAAAAAGTTGATAAATTGAGATTGAATTGAGTAGTAGTAACAGAGAGAATAAGAGAGTAAGGTATGAAATTTTTTAGAGTGAATTAAGGGGGTATTTATGATGAAAAATAAACAAAAAAAATTTTTAAAACAAAAAAAAAAGCCCAAAAAAGAAAGCTAACGGCTCTCTGTTTCTGAGTTTCAGACTGTTTGACGCGGGTCAAACGTTGGTCAAACTAGTCCAAACCTACAGATTGAACGTGCGGGTTATGGGCAGGTTTGACCTGGTCAACGGGTTCACGGGTCGGGTTGAGCGGGTTGAATTTACGACCCGGGTCGACCCGCGGCTTCGACCAGGACCCGAACTGCCTAATTGCGGGCTAGGTTCGTGTGGGCAGGTCGTGAGTCAACCAGATCCGTTTGCCATCACTATCTACAATCAACTTGAGCCAAAATTAAGTACTTGTTTGTTGGAAAAAACAAAAACATCGCCAACAACTCAAGGGAAATTTTTATTTATTCAAAAAACTCAAGGGAAATTTTTGTACTACTAGAAGACTTGTACTACTAGAAGACTTGTACTTAGTGCTCATAGATATAAACCGTAACCCCCAAACCCAAACAAGAAGACTAGTAGTAAGAGAAGGAATTCTCAGAAGTGAGAGAACCAAAGATGATTCAAAGTGCAGGATCAGTCATAGCCAGCATCATGTTCATATGGGCAATGGCGCGCCAGTTCTTTCCGCGCCATTTTGAGACATACGTAACGAAATACACAAACAAAATCGTCTACTACTTCTACCCTTACATCGAGATCACGTTTCCCGAGTACAGTGGGGAGCGGTTCAAGCGAAGCGATGCCTACAGTGCGATCGAGTCGTATCTTTCTGGGTCGTCCACGGAGAAGGCGAAGAGACTCAAGGCAGAGGTGGGAAGGGAGGGCACTGGGCTTATATTGAGCATGGATGAGCACGAGGAGGTGACCGATGAGTTTGGAGAGGCTAAGGTTTGGTGGTATTCCACGAAGATTACCAGGAAGACTCAGACACTGTCTTTTTATCCTGCTCCTGAGGACAACAGGTAGGTATTAGTCGATCCCTTAAATTACGTCGTTTTTCTCAAGAACTTCTTTTTTGTCTGCTCAATTCCTACCATCATAAAAGATCCTTTACTGCAATAAAAACATTTCCTTTATTTTTTTGTCATTAAAATCATGATTTATTTTCATCATAAAAATCCTTTACTGCTATAAAACGTTTTATTTATATTAAAAAAATTACTGGTAAAAAATGTCTAGTAGAATTTGATGAGAATAACGTTTTTTTTATCTGTTTAAAATCCGAAAAATTTAAAGCTAGTTTTAAAAAAAAATCTTTTTTTTATTTTGAAGATGAAAATCGATCCTCCAATGAGCCTAAAACTTTAACCATTGGGCCACAAGACAATATTGACAATAAACAATAAAATAAGTTATTTAAATGTATACTAAATTTCAATAAGTAATGGGTAAATTGCAGAAAATACTGGATACTACTATACTCTGTTTGCAGAAAATGCTCTGCACTGTTACAAAACACCTGATTTTTTCAAAATCCGCTGCGTGAACAGGTACTACAAGCTAATCTTCCACCAAGCTCAGAGGAAGCTCATTCAAGATTCCTACCTCACGCACATAATGGATCAAGGGAAGGCTATTCAAGTTCAAAAGCGCCAACGCAAGCTCTACACTAACAACCCCAACTATGATCGCTACGAGTACAGGAAGCTGGAATGGAGTCATGTTCCCTTTGAGCACCCTGCCACATTCAAAACCATTGCGATGGACCCTATAAAGAAGCAGGAGTTAATGCAAGATCTTCTCACTTTCAGCAAAAGCAAAGAGTACTATATGAAGGTTGGGAAGCCATGGAAGCGCGGTTACTTGCTTTACGGTCCACCAGGGACTGGAAAATCCACTATGATTGCTGCTATGGCGAATTTAATGGACTATGATGTGTATGATCTTGAACTTACTGCCGTGAAGGACAATACGGGTTTGAGGAAGTTGCTGATTGAGACTACGAGCAAGTCTATCATTGTGATTGAGGATATCGATTGCTCATTGGATTTGTCCGGGAAAAGGAAGGAGAACCAGGGCCAAGGGGAACAGACCGAGGAGGAAAAGGCGAAGGCAGCGTTGAAGAGAGATGATAAAGAGGCTAGTAAGGTATATTAATTAATTAGAACTCAAATGGTTGCTACAATTTTTTTCTTCTTTTCTTTAATGGATAATATAACGTAACATACGTACCCTGATCGATATACTTGGGAATTTTTGTTAACCTACCAACCAGGTAACATTGTCGGGACTTCTTAACTTCATTGATGGCTTGTGGTCGGCTTGCGGAGGAGAAAGGCTGATCGTGTTCACGACTAATTATGTTGAGAAGCTGGATCCTGCGCTTGTAAGGAGAGGGAGGATGGATATGCACGTCGAGCTGTCTTATTGTAGTTTTGAAGCGTTCAAAGTGCTTGCTAAAAACTACTTGAACATTGAAGATCATGAATTGTTCGGAGAGATAAAGAGGCTGATAGAAAACAGCGAGATCACTCCTGCCGATGTGGCTGAGAACTTAATGCCCAAAAGCCTTGACGGGATTGACATTCACCATGTCAATACTTGTTTGAGTAAGCTTGTTCTCGTTCTTAAGGAATGTAAGTTGAAGGTTGAGGAGAAGGCAAAAGAAGAGGCAGCAAAGGCAGTGAAGAAGGCAGAAGAGGAGGCAGCAAATGCAGCGAAGAAGGCCGAAGAGGAGAAGAAGGTTGAGAAGGGGGCAGAAGAGAATGGTTTTGTAGGCGAAAAGAACAAATCGGAGGAGAATGGGAGCGAAAAAGAGGTCTCCGCTTAGCTAGAGATGAAATGCTTATGAATTCGGAGAATATATATGAAACCCAACGATTTATCTTCACATTCAATAACCAAATACAGCACGCTTAATTAGCTTTTCTTCTTTCTCAGTGTATCTCAGTGTTCATCTCTAAAGAGTTGGTACTAATAATGTTAAATTGTAACTTGTGATATAGTAACTCACAAACTTGTATGGCTTGATATAATATTAAATTGTACCAATAAATTTCCATATTTGTTTTGCCAAATTCTCTTCAGCGATTTTTTCCCCCATCCGATGCGACGGATGATAAACTCTTTTTCGTATGTCATATTTTTCAAAATATCAAATCGTCTACCAAATTTGACTGATCACAATCCACAAAAAAATTCCAAATTATGAGTTTTTAGTCAACAACTACAACGTCTTCATTCTATTTTTTGAAAAATTTGAAAATTTGGAAGACTGACTGCAGATGCTCCAACTAGGATCATAAGCTGACTTTCCAAGTCAAGCATTCATGACTTTCTAGGAAGACAAGGAGAAGCAATCAAAGCATCTCATAATACTTGCGGAAACAGGCCATAAGACTTGCTTCACAATAGGGATGGCAACTGGGCCGGGTCAACTGGCGACCCACCCGCGACCCGGCTTGCCAACCTGGCCCGTTAATTTGCTCCGCGGGTTCGGGTCGAACCCGGTAAACAGTACCGGGTCGACCCGGGTCGCAATTTACGCGAATTGAATTCGCGAAATTCGGCCCACGAACCCGGCCCAATTCGCGAATTGGACCCGCCAACCCGCGGGTTTCGACCCGTACGGGTCGAACGGTCGAAATTCGCCCTGTTGCGCTGCTGATGCGCTCTGTCTTGGGACAGAGCCGTTGTGAACGGCTCTTTGAGCCGTTGCATTTTATTTTATTTTATTTTTTTTGTTTTTTTCCACTTATTTAGCCTATAAATATCTCCAAAAATCTCATAAAAAATCACACCTCACTCTCTTACTCTCTCTACTATTATACATCATTTGTAAAGAATTTTTGAACAATTGTAGTATTCATCAAACAAGTGTACAAGGAGGCATATACACGATCAAATTTCGGTCGTATCGGAATCAAAATTCAACGTCTTCAACTCTCTTCAACCCTCGTCAAATCTACTTCAACCTCTTCTCAACTCTTCAATTGCGGAATCGGCAAAGCGCTCCTCCATCTTTTCTATTCTATTCTTATTTTAACGGTTTTTTTTACATACGCGTATTCCACGGTGAACGGTATCAAAATATCTCTATCTCTCTCGTTAATTTTTTTTTTGCGTTATAGTTAAAATTATTGTTCATTTTTTTGAACTTCTCTATCTCAACCCTCTTGTTTTTTAGATTTTTTTTTGTATAATTCACCGCTCCTACATTGTATATTTTTTCTTTACATAACACATTACTACATTATGTCTAGATCACGCGGTAGCGGTCGTAGCGGACAAGATTCCTCCTCCTCTTCAGGTAGGCCACCAATTGTCCCAACTAGTGAGCCAGTCCAAGATTATATTGATCCTACTATGGAACAATGGGGTACACACGACGATGTTGTAGGTGACATACAATTAGAAGAAGAACAACAACAACAACAAACCGAAACTACACAACCCCGTAGTAGTAGGAAAAGTAGAGGAGAAACTAGCGATTGGCATAAGTTTTATGATTATATCCCGGACGAACATACTCCGGGTATAGGTTTGAAAGTGTGTAAAACATGTAGTAAAATATACAAATTCAAGAGGGGTGACGGCACCGGTACAATTAGTAGGCACATACAACATAATCATAAAGAACTTCTTGATCAAATACAAGGCCAACTAAAAATCAACCCTAGGACCGGTCAAGTAGATAGCCACCCTTATGATCCCGAACTTGTTCGTCGGGAAATGACCCGATTAGTCATTAAGGAAGAGTTGCCATTTTCCTATCCCGAGAGTAGGAACTTGGACAATTTTAATCAAACGGCCTTAAACCCTCATTTTAAAAGAATTCCGAAAAATACTTGCAAATCGGATTGTTTTAAAATGTATGTTGAAATGAAGGACGCATTGATTGCAATTTTATGGAGTTTAACTTGTAGGGTTAGTTTAACTTTGGATTGTTGGACGGGTGTCAACAATATTCCAACGATGGGAATAACCTGTCATTGGATCGACAATGATTGGATTCTTCAAAAAAGAATCATATCACTTGCGGCGTTGCCGTATCCCCATAATGGCGCTGAAATAGCAAACCGTATTATAGAAATTTGTGATGTTTTTCATATTCGCGATAAAATTATGGCTATTAGTTTTGATAATGCATCTAACAACAATATAGCAATTACTACTTTAAAATCTGTATTAAACCCTCCATCTGACAATATTTTTCATGTTAGATGTGCATGTCATATTATAAATTTATGTATTCAAGATGCATTAAAAATAGCTGATCCATATATACATAAAATTAGAAATTGTGTACATTTCATTACATTAAGTCCAAGTATTTTACAAGAATAGAAAGCTTGGTGTAGGGTTAGAAATGTTCCTTTTAGAAAATTTCCAAAGAATGTTAGACACCGATGGAATTCTACTTTTAATTTACTAAATGTTGTCACCGATTATAAAGCAGTTGTAAATGATTTTTGTATCGCAAAAAATATGCACAATTTTGAAATGACTCCCGCCGATTGGTTTTTTGCCGAATTTTTGTTGAAATTTTTAGAACCTTTTAAAACCGCAACTTTAAAATTTTCAAAAACATATGAATCTACTTCTAGTAGCATTTTTATTGAATTTGTTAGCATGATGCAAATATTTAACGAAATGTTAAATGATCCCTATATTAGTGACATTGTAATACCTGCATTTCAAAAATTTTTGAAGTATTATTTTCCTCCTCCTATGTTGATTTGTGTTGCTACTGTTATGGATCCCCGTATCAAATTAGAAGGTACGAAGAATTTGATACAAATGTTTTTTGGATATTTAGAGGACAATGTAGAATTAACAATTGATTGCGCTACTTTTTTAGTTCAGTTTGAATCTACGTTAAATAACTTGTATGATTATTATGATGGACGTTTTGCTTCTAGCAGTACAACTTCTATAGTTAGTTCTTCTTCTGGTAGTTCTAAAGGTAAGGGTAAAAGTAGAATTGGTGATAGAACATTTAGTTTACTTGAACAAATTCAATCTAAAAAACGTAGGACTAATCAACCAAATGAATTAAATTAGTATAACCAACAGGATACTGAGCCTACTCTTTCTCCACTAGATATTTTACAATGGTGGAAAGAACATGAACACACTTTTAGTATTCTGTCAATTATGGCTAAAGATTTACTAACTCCTCCTGTCTCTGCAGTTGCTTCTGAGAGTGCATTTTCTACAAGTGGCAGGGTTCTATCTGATTACAGGAATCGGTTGAAGCCCGAGGCGTTAGAGATGCTCGTTTGCACAGAAGACTGGCTGAAGGCTGAAGATAGGACGCAAGGGAAAGCACTATCAAGTTCTACAAGTGGGAGAAACTCGCCCGAAGAACAACAACAACAACAACAACAACAATAGCTTTGCTTGTTATGTCAAATTAGAAAACTTGTACTCAATTAAAATTGTATATAACAAATATGTTATTGTTTAAAACTTATTTGTGAATTGAATTCTTCATTTCGTTATAAATTGTTAAAATTGTATAACTTAAATTCATATGAATAATATTTCAAAATTTGTTGTCAATTTTACTCTTTCAATCTTATTATTATTATTATGATTATTATTGTTTATCAGTATTATTACTTACTTAGTATTATAATTATAATTATTATTTTAATTTAAGCTACCAAAAAAAAAATTATTAAACGTGCCAACCCGCGGGTCGACCCGGCCCAACCCGGGTTGAACCCTAAAAGGTTCACGGGTTGGGCGGGCCACCCAAACGAAAAAACAACCTGGCCCGGCCCGGCCCGTATAAGAATGCAACCCGGCCCGGCCCGTCTAATTGTATATGCCAACCCTTACGGGTTGGGCCCGGCCCGGCCCACTCGACCCGTTCGCCACCCCTACTTCACAAGGAATCCAAAGAGGAAACTACTCAGCATTGAGATCGCACAGTTCTAATTTATAAATGCTGACAATCTGGTCACAACAAATCTTAACGCATGATCAAACTGTTCTCGCACTGCGCCTCTTGTCAATGATGACTTTTAATGTTCCTTGCATTTACGGTTGGTTTGTTTGCGTGTAAATGGGCTGCAAAAAACGAAATCCATGAGGTGAGCACTGTAGCAGTGCTTTAGTTGCACGCAAGTTGTTTTTGGCTACAGTAATCCAACAGCTTTGATTGGATGTAGATTTACTGTAGCTAAAATTGTTTTCAATGAAAGATTAACTTTGTTTGAATTGTAAGTGTTGAAATATAGTATTTACTAATGTGTATATTCTGTTTCCTAATCTATAGGAAACAGATTTCCCAAATTTCAAATATCCTCAATCTTCTCTCAATCTTCTTTCTTCTTCTCCAAGAATATAATTCTTATATCTAGATGTATACATTAGAGAAACAAGTATGAATAAGAAAAATATTATTTTTCCCAAATGAATCTGATTTCAATATTTCAACATGGTATCACAGCCTAACAAGATCTAGGATAGTTGAAGAAGAAGAAGAGACGGATGTGATCGGATCTGATGCCTCCATCCCGACCCGATCCCGACCAAACTACAAATACTTTTAGCTATAGTAAATACAACAAAAAAAAACAGTTATAGCTAAAAAATGCTTTACAGACCATATTCTTTTTATAAAGAATATTGCACCGGATATTTTTGTAACTAAAATAGCGCAAATGAAAACAGGAAAAAAAGTCCAAGAAACTGCAAATACTTGTAGCTACAGTAATACAACAAAAAAACTAGCTACACCTAACCAAAGAAACAAAATGCTTTATAAACCAAAACTCCTCACATTCCTGGCCGATGTGGGACAATGTCCCCATATTGGTTTCCATTTTTTTTCCCGAGTTTTTTCGGGTTTTTTAAAAACCGAGTTTCGGTTTTTTTGTTTGGATTTGTTTGGTTTTTTTTTGTTTAGTTTAGTTAATTAAGTTTAAACCCTAATTAATTAAAATTAATTTCAAGTCAAACAAAAAGTCAACAACTTTTTAAATTATTTTGGCTACAGTATTACTACAACTCAATACAGTATTGCTACAGTGGTGGGTCAGGGACGCTATAGGAGCGTCAGAGGGGGATTATGGTTGGGATCAATACCAGTAATTTCGACTTACTGAATGACTGGGTGGGTAAATTTACTGTATCAATTGTGATACAGAGGAAGAGGGACTGCTGGCAACAGGTCATCACGGCGGTGTATGGTCCAAATATTAGAAGCCAGAGACAGGAACTATGGGAAGAACTACATAGCATCAGGAGAAAGTGGAGCTTGCCATGGATGCTAGAAGGTGATTTTAATATCATCAGGCACACACACGAAAGAAGCGGAGGGATGGGTAATGGTCGCGACAGTTTTAAGTTCAACCAGATCATTTTCAATTTAAGCTTGATGGAAATTCCTGTCAATGTTCGTAAATTTACTTGGTCGAATCGGAGAAGGGACCCTATTCTTGCTAAATTAGACCGTATTCTGGTCTCTACGGACAGGGAGACCAAATTCCCTTGGGCGATGTCACGATATTGCATTCGAAACACCTCGGATCATATACCGATCATCATAGGCACGGGAGAAGAGGGGAGGCGACACTGTAAAATCTTCTGGTTCGAATAGATGTGGCTAACTAATTAGGAATGCAATGAGTTGGTTAAAAACAGTTGGGAATGAGAGATTAGCCAGGTTGATCCGGCAGCAAGGCTAGTCAGGAAATTGGGTAGACTGAGAAGAAGGCTTAAAAATTGGAATATAGTAACATTTGGGAATGTAATACAGCGGAAGGATGCCACTTTGAAGGAGATTGAGGAACTGGAAAAGAAAGAGGAAGCAGATGGTCTGGATGACAACCAATTCGGGAGACTAACGTTCTGTATGCAGAAGATCTTGGAGATTTATAACAGGGAAGAAATCATGTGGCGACAAAGGTTAAGTATTAACTGGCTCTTGGAAGGGGATGCTAACAATAAATTCTTCCACAAAAGCGCAAGCATGCGTCGTAGGAACAATTTTATTCACTCCTTGGATATTGACGGAAACAAAATCTATGAGGAACGTCAAATAGAAATGCATATTTATGAGAAGTTCAAGGAACTATTTGGGCAAAACTGGGAGAGTATGTGCGAGTTTGCAAGAGATCTTTGGGAACCACTTATGCCTGCGGTACAGAAACGCGTAACAGCAATGTAAGATCCATTCACCATGGAGGAAGTCAAGAGGGTGATATGGGGTATGGACCAGGATAAGGCTCCAGGACCAGATAGTTTTTCGGTATTCTTCTACAAGGAATTCTGGGAAGTTCTGAAGAAGTGTCTCATGGACATCATGAACACTTTTTATGAGGGGACGCTGGACATGGATAGGTTGAACTATGCCAATGTCTGTTTAATCCCAAAGAAGAAGGAGGCCACGGGAATAGGGGACTTTAGACCAATCAGTTTGATTAACTGCTCGGGAAAGATCATCACAAAAACTCTTGCCAATAGGCTAAGAGCACTGATAGGGGATATCATAGAGGAATATCAAACAGGATTTATTGTGGGTATGGACATTCTGGAGGGGGTGGCTTTGGTACAGGAGGTGATCCAAGATTGTAAGAGACGTAGCAAGCCGGGGTTTATGCTTAAATTAGACTTCGAGAAGGCTTATGACAAAGTAGAATGGAAATGCTTACTGGAGATTCTTAGTAGGCGAGGGTTTGGGGACAGGTGGATCGGATGGATCGAGACCTAGCTAAGAACGGCCAAGGTTATGGTATTGGTAAATGGAAAATCCGGTAAGAAAATCAGGTGTAAACGGGGTCTTAGATAGGGGGGCCCACTGTCACCATTGCTCTTCACCATGGTGGCAGACGGGTTACATAAGATGCTTCAATCGTATAGAAAAAATGGCCTTATTAATGGGTTGGGTATGAGGAGGGGGGTTTCTGTGGTGATGAACGTTCAATATGCAGACGATACACTGATTTTCGGAGAATGCGACACTACTCAGGCTACACTTCTCAAGTGGGGACTATATCTTTCGAAAGTGAACTTCCATAAAAGCATCATAACCTTATTTGGAGAGACGGAGGAGGCTGGGGGTGAAGTTGCTACCATTCTAAACTGCACGATTAAACCACTGCCTATTAAATATTTGGGCCTTCCTATTGCGGCTACCAAAACTTCAAGGGCGGATTGGAATGACCTTATCGAGAGAATAACATTTAGGCTGGAGGGATGGAAGGATAAGTTGTTGTCATTCTGAGGTAGGCTAGTGCTGCTCAGCTCAGTCATTAGCACCATCCCTCTATATTTCTTATCATTCTACGAGATTCCAGTCTGGGTGATAAAAAAAATTGACAGGCTAAGAAGACGATTTCTTTGGCACGGATCGGGTTCAGATGGGAAAGGGTACTCGTTAGTCAAATGGGGGGTCGTCTGTAGACAAAAAGAGTTCGGTGGGCTGGGGGTGTTAAACCTCCGACAAATGAATCAAGCTCTACTTTGTAAATGGTGGTGAAAGCTCAAAGTTAAGACAAAGGCGAAATGGGCTACTCTGATAGAGAAAGCATACATCATGAAAGGCTGCACACATTGGAAACCGAAGAATCTGGCATCTATGTCTGGAATCTGGAAAGGGGTATTACAAACTAGGGAAATATTTCTGGCTGGGGCAACATTCGCGATTGGAAAGGGCAAATCTATCTGCTTCTGGAAACACAAGTGGTGCAGCCCAATTACGTTAAAAAGGAGATTTCCAGAAATATATAAAATGGTGACGGATAAAAACAATTGGGTAGCCAGAAACTGAAAAAGCGGAGAATGGAGGCCGAGAATTATGGTCAGACTGAACACGAGAGCTAGAAGGCAAAAGGAGGATCTAATCATTTTCTTACAGGATTGGAAGCCGATGGATGAGGACATTGAGGACAAGGTCTCCGGGGCGGGAGGGACAGGAGGTGGATACTCAGTCAGAGCCACTTACGAATGGTTAAACGATGGGGGTGTGATCCGATCTGGGGGATTTAAAGTTCCACTGAAGGTCAAGATCTTCAACTGGTTGGCTAGTAGAAAAGTAATTCTTACTCGTGACAATTTGGCTAAGAGAAAGTGGCAGGGACCAGGAATATGCATTATGTGCCTAATGGATTACGAGACAGTAGATCACCTACAAATCCAGTGTCAGTACGCTAGGCAAATTTGGGAAGTCCTTCTAGTTAGACTTCGCATTGGGAGCAGGCTCCGGAAACAATTAACGACGTCTGGGGAGGGGGGAGGGACATCAATGTACGTAAGGACCAAAGACCTATATGGAAAATCGGGGGAGTAGTAATTTTTTGGGGGATCTGGTTAGAAAGGAATAATAGAATCTTCAGGCCCATGCACAAACACATCATGCATCAACAACTACTATTTATTATTATTGCTAATATTAAATTCTGATCCAAAACGGCAGGTCCTGAAGCATTAAAGAATTGTACGCCGATATCAGTACATCTACCTACGAAGCAGAGTCAGAGGAGAAGGGAGCACACCGGCTGCGGAGTGATCACCGGACGGGATGGAGGATTTTACATTATTTTGGGATGTTCCGGTGAGAGGAACTTGTTCTATCATCTGTAATTATTTCATTTTTTGGGAAGGGGACTCCTATGTGTGGGATGGGTGCTCTCTTTTTTTTATTGGGGAATGAGTATCATGGCCCACTGTTGGGATGCATGAATATCATCTCTCCTGCTTGGTTGTTTATTTAATTAAAATCTCTTTAATGAAGCGCGGGGGGACTACTGCCACCGTTTTCAATAAAAAAAACATAATCATCTACATTGAACATCAGCAAAATTGCCAAAAACATTTTTATTGAGAAAAAAAAATTGCAAACAACTGAAGCCAAAATTTTTGTATTTATTAAAAGATCAAGGCTAAAGAGATGACATTAGATGGAGATGGTCTAACAAGTGCATTTATACGGTTAAATCGTTCTACACTTTTCTTAATAATGGTGGTGTTATTTCTCCATTCTATAAGCACATTTGGCAGAACATTGCACCCCTGCAAGTCAAGATTCTAGTTTGGCTGGCAATTCACAAAAAACTTCTTACAGTTGAAATATTCAAACAAACAAAAAAATTACTTTGGGCCAAAAATATGTTTTGTGTAATAGGCACATTGAGACGAACAATCATCTCTTCATTCATTGTCCTTACGTTCGCCCTATTTGGTTCAGTTGCAAGAAATCTCGTTATATTCGTGGGTCTCCGGGTTCCATGACATCGGGATGGAGTACTTGTTGGGATTGGGGTGTCAACCAACGCCTCTGATCGCAGCAGAACTAATTAGAGCAATGAGGTAGTCGAAGTAGATGAGACGGATAAATTGAGCAAGCAAGTAGATCGACCAATCTAACACAAACACACCGATGACTTATCCCGGTTAGCTTTTGCTTAATCCGGGGAGAAATATAGAGAGATTTGATATTCAACTAGAAGTGTCACGCCCCACTTCCCAAAATACGGAAATACGAGTACATGACAAAGCCCAGCGAATGATCTTAACATCATTCATAAGCTGTAGGATCGACTCAGCATCACAACAAGAATATAACAAGAGAGATATATATAACCAAGCATGCATGAATAATTTATTAGCAACAGAAACAACTGAAATATAATAAAACATCCAAATAGTTTCAAGTCTGGATCAAGTTAAAACTCGTGAACATCAGCCCGTTACAAGTTCTCAAATTTGCAAGAAATAATAATTCAAGAAAAAAAACAAATAATTCAAGAAATAAATATTCTAATCAAGTCCTTTCTCCACTTGAAGGCTAGAACCTTTGCTCACCAATTCCAACGGGTAGCTCGTCTCCAAAGTCTGCTTAATAAATATAAAAAGAAAAAGTAGGGAAAAACAAGAGAATATGTCCTTAGTGCAAGCTAGGGCCGCAAATAGTAAAAACGAGTACAAGTAATGGGGAATTGGAATCAAGAATGTAACAGGAATATAACAAGTAGTGGAAAGAACCAAGAACTAGCTAACAAGAAGGATAACTCAAGTAACAGGCTGGATAACAAATGCTAGTGGTAAAACAAGTGACAAGTGAACACATAGGGTATCTAACCTCAAGTGACAGGCATCTAGTTCAAGTTTCAGGTATCAAGACTCAAATCTAGTGTCAAGTTGTCAGGTCTCAAGTATCAAGTTGTCAAGTATCAAGTAACAAGTTGTCAAGTATCAAGTAACAAGTTATCGAGTATCAAGTAACATGTATCCAGTCTAAGTTTTATGTATCGGGTTTCATGTGTCAAGTTCCAAGTATCAAGTAGTCAAGTATCGTGTAAGCATGTTTCATGTTCAAGTCTTGTAGTTATTACTATCTAGGTAGCACTTCATGCATCCATACTTTTACTACATGGTTGCTACAGTCAAAACAAATTTCGTTTAGGCCTAGTAATGGAGTCTATAGGGCGGCGTACTCAGGTATCAAGTATCAAGTAAGTGATTAAACCATGGGCTCTAGAGGTGGCCCCCGTAGGTTCTAGAGGTGGCCCCCGTCACCCATGACGTGGCACTTAGTTCCATGTGATCTCAAGTATATATCATGTAATCATATATTGGGCTCTAGAGGTGGCCCCCGTAGACTCTCGAGGTGGCCCCCGTCACCCATGACGTGGCACTTAGTTCTACGTGGCACTTAGTTCCATTTAACATAACATTATGGAAAATACGGGCCCCCTTCCGAGTACACTTACCTATATTGTCCACTACTATAGTCTTTCCCTTAAACCCCGGCTTATTACATTTATGAATTTTTATCAAGCAAGTATACAAGTGTGCGAAACAAGGTACGAGAAAGTGGTGGGAACATGTGTCAAAACAGCGAATTTCACGGCTCAAGTGTTCAGGCAAAATTGGGTATTTATATGTACATGTGAAATAGTATTGAAATAATGTTAATTAATTCTAAGAAAATTTTGGGAGGCTCTCTAGGGTGTCCAACAACAGCATATAAAATTTCAAGGCAAACGCTTGCAGTTAACATAGTTAAATTAATTCGCAAGGTAAAGGTGTGCAGCAGTTTTGCGAATCTGCGTCTACCGACACAGCTGCAGTAAAACTGCAATAACTCCTAGACTGTAACTCTGAATTTGAAAATTCTAAAGACTATCGACATCTAGACATCTATAGCTACATTTTCTATTCAGGGCTCGGGTTCAGATTCAGATGTTAAAGGGGTAGAAACAGCGAAGCAAGATTCAGGACAGCAACATGAGGGGATATCTCACTAGTATGGGTTACATGGAATTTTGTTATTAGGCGTCTAAGTTATTGCGTGACATAAATATATGATATTGGTTATCAAAACAGCAAGTAATAATTATCTTCCAAGTCAAATGGTTGCAAGTTCATCAAATACAAAATATAACATGTGCATACAAATCTAGGCTCCTTAATCTCATGTGTCCATGTATTTAGGGGATAAAATGAGTCCAAGTAGTTATAGTTTAATACAATGAAATTATTGTGACTCTTAGAATTATAAAATTTCGGAGGGTTAACATTGATCAACAACGATAGTCAAGAAGGAGTCACATTTTCTAACTATTTGTAGTATTTTTCAAAGGGTGCTTGTACTAGAACAAAAATGTGTATAAGTAGAATACTTGCCTTGATTTGACGACGATTAGATCCACTTGTTGTAGAAAATGGGATCGAAAATTCCTGGAAGAAGTCTCCCAAAAGCACGTGTGAAGCACGTGCAAAGATCGACAGTAGAGTGAAAATTCCCCCACACCGGATCGGCCGAACAGCAAACAGCGCACCAGGATTCGCTGCGCCCAGAACACCAAACAGCGAGCGCAGCCAATGGGATCGCTCCTACGCAGCGGATCCCTCCCGAACAGCGAACAGCAGATCTGGGATTCGCTGTGGACGAACGCCGAACAGCAATCAGATCTGGCTCGTTCGCACGGATCTTGATGCGATCCTATGGTCGAGATTCACTCCTGCCTAATCCGCTGTTCTTCTTCTTCTTCGTTCGCTTCATCGACGATCACTGAGCGAGATCGAGAGAGAGAGTGGCGACGGTGGGGACTTCGACGTGGCGACGCGACGGCGGCGACTGTGGTGTGACGAGCGACGACTGACGGCAATGGCGCGACGTCGAGAACTGACGCGCGCGACGACTCTGCTTGCGGTTTCAAACAGGGGAGGAGTTGGGTTCGATGGTTGGATATGTGATGGCGGTGGGGTGTTGGCCATTTATGGTGGTGGTGAGGGAGTGGCTGGGTAATGGTGATCGGAGGGGGGATTGGTTGTGGACAGCGACAAAAAATGGGTTTGGGACGAAGGAGATGGAGACAAAAGAGAAGATTGATAGCGGTAGGGTTTGTTGGGTTTTAACAGTGATTAGGGTTGGGATTAGGGTTAGGGTAGGATTATATAGTAGGGTTTCGGGTTTGTGGATTTTGGGGATCCGTTTCAAATATGATCCAACAAGAGAATTGGTTAAAATGCAATAAAATAGGGATTAAAGAGATAAATGAGAAGAAATGGCCAACTCTTCATGAAGAACGACACAAATAGCACACAAATGAATTCGATAAAAGGACCAAAAAAAATTGAGTTGAGGCAAAAATAACGATTTTATTCAATTTGAACAATTTACAGGATCTCAAATAGACGAGAGAGTACAATGAGGCACAATACGGTATAAAATATAAATACTGGGAAAAAAGAGTTACAAGAAGAGATTACAAGGAGTTAATGATTCACTCAATACAAGGAATTAAACTCACTCACCAAGAACTATCTCTCTCTCGAGCCTCTCTTTGCAATGGAGAAAAGAATCTATGAAGTACTCCCTCTCATATTTGGAGGAGTTTACAATATATATGGGAGAATAGAGAGAAACCTAGGTCTAATCTTGATTCTCAGTCGTCCGATATAACCTGAAAAAGAAGTAACTGAATAGGAGCCGCACGATCTAAATTAGAGTTGAAGATTGGGTTGAAACGACCTAACAAATCGAAGCCCAAAAACGAACACAGCACCGCGGTCGGTCGACCGTCCAACAAGACCGGTCGTCTGTACCACTCTCTGACAATCCATGTACTACGAGCGGTCGGGGGGTGTGGTCGACCGCAACATAGGACAGTCGACTGCAACTATGCCTTCACCTTGCTGCTGCTGTTTTCCCTTCTACTCACTTCGACGCTTCGACCTCCGTGATTGATCTTGACTTCTTCTAATCTGAACAACGAGTATTCAAGACACAATCCTAACAGTACTTGGAGAGAAAAAAAAGGTGCCATCGACTTTCAGACTTTCTTGGGATATTGCTATGATGGCATTGATCTGGGTTATCTGGAAAGAAAGAAATGCTAGGATTTTTTACCAAAAAAAATTAGCTCGAATGATGTAATCATTGATGACTTCATTCATCTTGTTCATCTGTGGTCTAACTTACTTTCCCCTTCCAACAGTGGAGCTCTCAAATTGCACCTACTGGATAATGTAGTTCTTTCATTGGCTCAATTGGGGCTGAACTTGGCTCCCTAGCTTTGTTTTATTTTATTCATCTTGACCATAACCACTTCTTTGTTTGTGTTTGCAGATGTGATATTTATCCCGATGTAACTTCCTGTTTCTTTTCTGTCCTCTCTAAGTTTCGAATGACGAAATTGCTTCACTTTGCGATGACTGCCTTTTTTGGTTGCTGGTTCTCTTTTTGAACTGTTGTTAATTTAGTTTCTATCTACTGGCTGTTTGTTTTATTTTGATGTTCGCATGGACTCTTTGGCCTGGTTATGTCTTGACTTTTTCTTCGTTTTCGCCAATGTTTGGATTGTTGTTTGGTTGTCTGGTCTTTATTTGTCGCGCGTCTGCTATCTGTGTTGCTAATTGCGCTCGCTGACTGTGTTGCATGCGTTTTGCTCTCTTGTTGTCTTGATTATGTCTTTTCATGCCACTTTTGTGTTCTTGTTCTCTTCCGATGGTTGATGTATGGTGTGATATGTCTTGTGTGGTGTGATATGTGTGCGCCTTGTTGTTTTTTTGTTGTCTTCTTTAGGTTATTGGTGCGTATGTATATGTCTTCTTTTTATTGTCTTCGTTGTGGTCGTATTTCTCTTTGTACTATGACTTATTATATATATACTAGGTTTGCCCGTTGACACGTGCCTACGGCACGTCTTCGGAACGGTGCACCTTATTTAATCGTATAAAATAGTTTTGGAGGTCGAGCAATTTAATTGAAGTAGCAAAGATATTATATGAGAAACTTTTGGGGTCCAGCAAAAAAATATATTATATGATTTTTTTTTGAACTATTTTTAAAGCTTTTAAATTTTAAATTTTTTTAGTTTTTAAATTTTTTATTTTTTAAAAATTTTTAAAAATTTTTATTTTATTAATTTTTTGAATAGAAGAGAGAGGAAGAGAGAGAGAAAAAAATTTAAATAAATATAGGAGTTGTTTTGGGTGGGAGATTTGAATTTGAGTTTTGGGGGAAACTTTTGGGGGGAAAATATGTTTTGTGAGGTTAGATCTGGACCTTTGATTTTTGGGAGAATTGAAGGAGAGGCACTTGATAGCTTTCTTTGTGTTTTATTATATATATATATATATATATATATATATATATATATATTGTGGTTGGAGCTTTCGCTCTACCCAATTACGTCAAAAAAAAAAACTTTTAGAGTGCATATAAACCCCAACCTTTCAAGCCAAAGAGGAAGACTACTACTAATAATTCAAGAAGAGAAGAACCAACAATGTTGCAGAGTGCAGGATCAGCCCTTGCCAGCCTCACGTTCATATTGATGATGGCACGCCTGTTTTTTCCGCACTATTTTGACACATAAATAACCAAATACACCAACAAGATCCTCCACTTCTGGAACCCTCACATCGAGATCACTTTCCCTGAGTACAGCGAGGAGCATTTCAAGCACAGCATGGCCTACACAGTAATTGAAAGGTATCCATCAGGTTCGTGCACGGAGAGAGCAAAGAGGCTGAGGGCAGAGATTGGTCATGAGAATGCAGGGCATATATTGAGCATGGATGAGCATGAGGAGGTGACTGATGGATCTTTGGTTGGGAAACCTGAGTATTGCTTCTACTTTTCCTGAGTTATTCTAACTAGCTGCCAATCCTAGAGCGACTGTGACTAGTTATATCATTTACCACAACGGCTCCAGGTCTTGGCATATTCCTTTTGTATGCAATTTGCCTCCTCCCTTAATCCCCAAACTGTCCTGTCTTTTAGCGTTGCTTCAAACTTACTCCTGGCAACCCCAGGATGATTGTCGTTGGAGATGGAACAGTTCTGATAATTTCACGGTTAAATCTTTCTATAACTTTCTTAATTCGGGAGGTGTTTCCTCACCTTTTGCTAAAATTATTTGGAAGTCTTTTGCCCCCGTAAAGATCAAAATCCTGTCTTGGCTTGCTATTCAGAACAAATTACTCACTGTGGAGATCCTGAACAAAAAGCACATTGCAGTTGGCCAAAATTGTGTTTTATGCAACCTGGTTCCGGAGAACGCTCTTCACTTATTCATTTATTGCCTCTTTTTCTCAGCCGTTGTGGTGGATTGCTCACCATGCTTGGGGGGTGGCTGGTTTCCTCGAGTCTCTAGATGCTTGGTTCACCTCGTGGCGAGCTTTAGCCGTCCCTATCAGTATTCGTCCTTTCTGGGACATCTCTATGATGGCCCTCATTGAGATCATTTGGAAGGAAAGAAATCTCCGTATCTTTTCCAACTCCCGGCGTCCGATTTCGGGTCTTATCGATGAACTTCTCTTCTTTCCCAATCACTGGGCTTCTACCTTGGATCCGCACAGGATTAATTCCTTAAATCTCGAACACATTGACTCGACTGCATCTTTATATTACCAATACAACTTCCTACCGCCTTAGTTTGCTAGTCTTCCTCGTTTCTTAGTCTTTTTCTTTTCTTTTTTGCCTATCTTGCTTTGTTTGGTTAAATTCTTTGTGGTGTTTTATTTAGCTGCATTCTGTTTTGGCTTATGTGGTTGTTGCCTTCTCTTTGCAGCAATGAGCTCTCGGGTGGTGTCTCTCTTTTGCAAATCGGCTCTGCGGTGGTTCTGTGAGCCGGTTACTCTAGCTTTCTTTTGCCTTTGTTTTGGCACTCTGCATACTGTGGGACCGTTTGCTTTTGTTCGGTTTTGTTGCTGTAACTGGCTATATGCAGGGGTTTAAATTTGGGGTTGAATTGTCAGTTCGTTTCTGGGTTCTTTTAGTGCTGTTTCTTTAACACTTGCTTTTGGTTGGCCGAGTGCCACTGTTTTGTTAGCCCTATACTCTGATTTACTGCTTTTTCTGACTGATGTTTGTCTGGTTGTTGGGTTTTTGTCACTTGGGAACCTGGGTGCGTTGTGCCTTTGGGGCTTGAGGGCACTGTGCTGGCCTTTTCTTTTCTCTTTGTTGGCTGCTTTCAGCTGTCTTTGGCTTCCGCTATGTGTGTTCTTTGCTGATGGTTGGTTGCTTTCTGCTGGCTTTTGCTGGTGCTATATTTGTGCGCTTACTGGGTTCTTAGTGAGTTGTTTCTTTAACACTTGCTTTTGGTTGGCCGAGTATCACTGTTATGTTCCCCCTATCCTCTGCTTAACTGCTCATTCTGCGTTCTGTTTGTCTTGCGGTTGGGTTGTTGTCCCTTTGGGACCTAGGTGTGTTCAACATTTTGGTCCTGTGGACGCTGTGCTGGCCTTTTCTCTTTTCTTGGTTGGCAGATTTGAGGTCGCTTCAGCTTGTGCAGTGTGTGTTCTTTGCTTTTGTTTGGCTACCATCAGCTGGAATTGGCTTGTTCTGCTTGTGTGCTTTGCTGGCCAATTTGGCTCCTGCGTATCTTTGCTGGTTGGTCTTTGTGCTCTTTGCCTTTCTTCTCAGGTGGGGCTCGGGTCGTTGCTCTGCCTTTGAGGGCTGCTTCTTCTTCCGGTAGCCCAGCCTTTTTGCGTTTCGTCTCGCTTAGCTTTCTGTGGTTGTTGGCTTTGGGCGCCGCTGTTGGTGGTTGTTTTGTGCATCTGTTATGCTCTTTCTTTGTTGCTTGTGTGCTATTGTAAATATCTTATTTACTGGTTGGTTATGCGTTTCTTCATGCCTTTTGTATTCAGCGCCTTATACTACATCTTGTATTACTCCTCTAATTGTTGTACTGTTTTCATTTAATATATTTTTGTTCAGGCTAGGGTCGTTCGGCTCTATCCTTTTCATCCAAAAAAAAAAAGAGAGGAGGTGACTGATGAGTTTGGAGAAGCTAAGGTTTGGTGGTTCTCGGAGGAAGGTTGCGAAGCAGAGTCAGGCATTGTCTTTTTCATCACTTATATTTCTGAATTGTACAAATCAAATCTAACAAGTCTAGTAGTTTGAACAAGACATGCTTTCTTTGCTGCTGAAATTGTACAATCAAATTTAAATTCTCGTATTTAGAACAAAATCTTCACTAAATGTTTGAAATATAAGTATTAGGGTAAATTGCAAAAAATCCAAATATAAGTATTAGGGTAAATTGCAAAAAATCCTGACGTCTAGTATGCTTTTGTGTTCACAAAAAAAACCCGGTATAGTTACAGACATGCAATGTTTTACAAAATTCCCTAATCTACTCCTGAAATAGGTACTACAAGCTAATCTTCCGCCAAGCTGAAAGGGAGTTCATTGATGACTCCTACATCACCTGCATAATGGAATAAGGTAAGGCCATTCAAGTTCAAAAGCGCCAACGCAAGCTCTACACTAACAACCCCAGCTAGGATAGATTCGACTACAAGGAGGTCGAATGGAGTCATGTCCCCTTTGACCACCCTGCCACATTCAGCACCATCGGGATAATCAACATGTTATTGTATCAAGAAATGTATTATACTAATGTACAACAATTCGAATGTATTTTTCAGTGTACAAGTCAATTTATCATGTCATAGTTCAAGTCGCAAGATCTCAATCAATCAACATGTATTTGATCAAAATGTATTTTCCTCATATGCAAGTTCTAGTCATTTTATTCATGTCATGTGTGTATTTAGGCTTGGGTTTGAGTCAATGGATAATAATATGATGTCAAGAGTACATCGAGTTAGCTTGTGTAAACCCTCGATACTCCCAACGGAAGGTACACAAGGCAGAGTTAAGGATAATTGAAAGGAACTACTTGCGGAAGGTCAATTAAACTTGAACTAGAAAAATTAAATGAGTTTAAGTAGACTTACCTTTTGTAAACGTTCAGATTAGAATAACCAGAATAACGGGATCAGGATTCCCGGGCGACGATCCCAACACACGTGCAAGACGCGTGCAAAGTACCAACAACAAGAGCAAAACCCAACAGCAACTCCTAACAGCAACCAACAGCAAGAGTACCCATACCGGATCAAGGCAAAACAGCACACACCTAACTCCAGATCCAGCAAGTCAAAACACCGAACACCGAACGGACCAATCACAACCCTTCACCACACCGGATCCCTGGGTGGAACAGCAAACGGCAGGCCAGATCATGTGTGCCAAAATGTAGAGCAGCAAGATCACCCAATGGGTGATCTTCTTCAAGCTTCGACAGGGAGGGAGAGAAAGAGAACAGGAGAACTCGGCAGTGAATACAACGCGACGACTGCGGCGAGGGTGTTCGGGACGACGGCAGCGCACTACAGTCGGGAAGCGACGGCAGCGGTGAGAGGACGACAATGGATGTGGGCAGCATTGGTGAGTAGAAGAAGGTAGAGTGTGGGATGGTGTTCGGGGAAAATGGCTGCAGTTAGGGGTGATGACGATGACGGGAGGTAGTCGGTGGGCGAGGGAAGTGCTGGCTGTCGACGTTGGGACTGTTGTTCAGTGGACGACAACAGGAGGGTGGAGCAATGGCGCTCAGGTGCAGCGATGGGTTCAGACGACGATGGGAGCTTCGATGAGTTTTCGTGGTAGGGGAGGTCACTGGCACTGTGAGGGCAGGGCGAGCGAGGGTGGCTGCGAGTGGTTGTGGAGACGGCAGAGCGACGGCGGGACGAAGACGGAAGGGATTCAATCAGGACCGTGCGGTCGAGGCCTTTCAAGGATGAGGAAGCCAACTTTGACAGGGCGTCGGCCTGGGCGTTCAGCTCCCGGGGGATCCTCAGGATAGCCGATTCGTCGAAGGACGTTAGTAGGCATTGGACCACGGCCAGGTACTTGATCATCCGATCGTCACGGGCCTCGTACTCCCCGGTGATCTGGTTGACCACCAGCTGAGAGTCGCTAAAGGCCCTTGATCTGTCTGGCGCCAGCTTGATGAGCCAGGTTGAGCCCGGTGATCATGGCCTCGTATTCAGCCTTGTTATTAGAGGCCGGGAAGTTAAGGCGGAGACAATATTGAAGGAGGAAACCATCCGGACCCTGAAGAATGATGCCCACACCACTCCCCGTTTCGCAAGAGGAGTTGTCGACGTAAACTTCCCATTTTCTGGTCGGCTACTTTGCTCGCGGGTTGCTCGGAGATGGTGCATTTTGTGATGAATTCGGCGAGGGACTGTCCTTTGATGGCCGTTCTTGGTTGATAGCCGATATCGTACTGGCTGAGTTCGATCGACCATTTGACTAGTCGACCGGAACTCTCGAGTTTGTAGAGCACGGCCTTCAAGGATTGATCCGTGAGTACCTGGATCGAATGTGCCTGAAAGTAAGGGCGGAGCTTCCGCGCGGCTATGACCAAGGCGTACGCCACCTTCTCCATCCTGGAATACCGGGTCTCGGCGTCGAGCAGGACCTTGCTTACATAGTACAGGGGCTTTTGAACCCCTTTCTCTTCTCGGACGAGGACGACACTGAGCACGTTCTCCGAAGCGGAAAGGTAGAGCCAGAGTGGCTCCCCTGGTTCCGGCTTGCTGAGGAGAGGAGGGTTGGCAAGGTACTCCTTCAACTGTGCGAAGGCCTCTTGCTGTTGAGTACCCCACTCGAACCTTTCGGTGCCGCGTAGCGCCTTGAAGAACGGAAGGGACTTCTCTCCGGACTTGGAGAGGAAACGGCCGATGGCCGCGAGTCTCCCCGTTAGCCTCTGGACTTCTTCGACGTTCCTGGGAGGGGCCATGTCTATTATGGCCTGAATTTTCTCGGGGTTTGCCTCGATGCCGCGCTGGCTGACGACAAACCCTAAGAACTTCCCCGAGGAGACGCCGAAGGCACACTTCGTCGGGTTGAGCCTCATGTTGTGGGTTCGAAGGACCCCAAAGGCTTCTTCCAGGTCGGCGATGTGGTCCTGTCCTTGTTGACTTTTGATGAGCATGTCGTCGACGTATACCTCCATGTTAAGTCCGATTTGATCTTTGAAGACTTGGTTGACGAGCCTCTGGTAGGTGGCACCGGCGTTCTTCAGTCCGAAGGGCATAACCCGGTAGCAGTACAGTCCCCGGTCTGCGATGAAGGACGTCTTGGCGATGTCGGGAGGAAACATCCGGATCTGGTTATAGCCCGAGAAGGCATCCATGAAGGATAATAGCTAGTGGCCCGAGGTGGCATCGATCAGGGCATCGATGCTGGGGAGAGGGAACGGATCCTTGGGGCATGCTTTGTTAAGGTTGGTGAAATCTATGCAGATCCTCCAACTCCCGCTCGCATTCTTGACCATGACGACGTTCGCCAGCCACTCGGGGTAGCTGACCTCTTGTACGAAACGCGCGGACAAGAGCTTGTCTACTTCCGCGTTCACTGCCTGTTGTCGCTCCGGGGCAAACTTGCGCCGCTTTTGGACAACTGGTTTCGACCCGGGGATCACGCTGAGTTTGTGTATGATGAGATCCTCGGAGATGCCGGGCATGTCAGAGGGCTTCCAGGTAAAGAGGTCGACATTGCGACGAATACAGGCGATTACGGTGGACTTGAGGTCAGGTGCGAGGGAGCAGCTTACTCAGAAGTGCTTCGACGCATCCCCTGTCTCGAACGAGACATTTTCTAGTTCGTCCGCCGGCTCTGGTACGGGCTGGGTCCTTTCAGGCTCCAGCTCGATGGCATCGAGGGGAAATATGCCGCTTCTAATCGCCGTCAAGTAGCACGAACGTGCTGCTTCTTGATTCCCTCGGACAACTCCGACGCCAGTGTTAGTAGGGAATTTCATCTTTTGATGGTAGGCCGAGGGAACCGCCTGGAGGGAGCAGAGTCCTGGACGGCTGAGGATGGCATTGTAGGCTGCCTTGATATTCACAACCATGAGGTCCATGGACTCGGTCCTTCTGTTCGGGGTCGTGCCCGCCGTGACGTCTAAGGTGACGATCCCCTCTATAGTCACGGGGATGCCGGAGAATCCGTGTAGGGTGTATCCAGCCGGCTTTAGTTTCTCACGGGAGAGTTTCAAGTTCTCGAATGCTCCAAGAAACAGAATGTTGACCGAGCTCCCGTTGTCCACGAGGATTTGCCGGACCTCGAAGTTCGACATGCTGAGGCTGATGACAAGTGCGTCACAATGAGGGAGCCGGACTCCCTCCAGATCCTCTCCTGAGAAGGAGACAGGAAGTTACTGGACCTGGGGGGAGAGAAGGCCCTGGATGGTGTTGACATCTCGGACGAAGGCCTTGCAGGAAGTGTTGGATTCCCCTCCCATGGGTCCTCCGTGGACGCAATGCAGGATTGCCTGACCCTCAGGCACTTCGGGCTCCGGATCCCGATCGGGACGCTGTCGGTGCGCTCAAGGAGGAGGGGAATCCCTCCTGTTTCTGGTGTCCCTCTGTTCCCGGGCGCCTTCCCTTTTGAATTCTCAGAGGTACCCTCACTGAATGAGGGCCTGGATTTCGTCCTTCAGGGCACGGCAGTGATCTGTGTCGTGCTCGTTGTCCCGGTGGAAACGGCAGTAGAACCGCTGATCCCTCTTCTTGCTGGTGTTGTTGGATGGTCGAGGAGGGTACTGGACGAGGTCGTTGTCTTCAATCGCTAAGAGGATTGTCGACACGTTCTGTGTCAGCGGAGTGTACCTCTCGAAGCGGGGGATCGGCGGAACCTTCTTCACAGTGCCCCCGTCTCTAGGAGCTCTTCGCCGGCTCAACCTCGTCGGCCTTGCGCTTCCCCTTCCCGGGAACTTCCTTCTGGTCCTCTGGATTAAGGGCTTCTTCTGCTCGGATATATTTTTCGACCCGGTTGAGGAGGTCGGGAAAGTCTATCGGCGGCTTCTTTGCCAGGAAGGCCTTCAGCTGTCCATGTTGGACGTTGTGCCTGAAGGCAGCCGAGGCAACCCCGGGGTCAAGGGACGAGACCGACCTCGCCTCGGCGGTGAACCTTCGGACGAACACCCATAGTGACTCCCCTTCCTTTTGCTGGAGTCCAAGCAGGGACGCACTCGTTCTTTCGGCCTTTCGGCTGGTTACGAAGTGCACGAGGAAGCTGCCCTCTAGCTGGTCGAAAGAATAGATGGGGTCGGGGGTGAGCTTGGAGAACCATTCCCAAGCCGGACCCCGAAGTGTGGCGGGGAAGGCTCGGCATAGGAGGGGATCCGATGCGCTGTGAATCATCATGAGGGTTTTGAAGCCCTCCATGTGATCAGCAGGATCGCCCTCGCCGTCATATGTCTCGAACTGAGGCGGACGGAAATTGCGGGGTATCTCCGCCTGTAGGATGAGGGCGGAGAAAGGAGGGTGAACCGGCTTGTACCCCTGAGCTGTCCTTGGGTCGCCGTTGCCAAAGTGGTCGAGGCGCTCCTCCATTTGTTGGAGGCGCTTCAAAATGTCGCCATCATACTCTGGGGGGATTGTTGAGGGGCGAGACACGCTAGCCTCGACCTCCGACCGTGTGTGGGAACGGCGGGCGTTCTCATTGGCGGGGACCCCTCGGATGGCCCCCAAGATTTCCCTCCAGAAGTCCTGGAACTCCTAGTGGGTAACCGGGGCCCGCTCGGCCCGGTTTGGTTGAGCGGGCTGTTGTCGACCGACACGGCTGAGCGCCGGTTCCCGCCCTTGGGACGGAGGTTTTGGGTGGTTTGGATCCGAGTTGGAAGCGGCTCCTCCCCTGCTGCGGCTAGCCTGCCGGTTCATGATCACCCCCCGTAGGTCGGGTGGGATCGAACAGGAGGCATTCGGCTGGGGCCCGTGGCTGATCCCTCTGTTGTTCGATCCATGAGCATTGGCAGCGGTGCCTTGTGGAGGCACGCCCTGCCGACGTGCGGAGGTAACAGTTTTCGCTGCCTTGGGCGCCATGTGAGCTTGGGTTGACGGGGGTACCATCGGAGGCGGAGTTTGTGTCGGTGTCTACAGGGGTACCGTTGGAGGCAGAGCTCGGGTTGGCGTCTACAATAGATAGTTTCCCACAGACGGCACCATCCTGATGCGGTTTGTTTTTGGGAGGCGTGTGGATGCACCAGGCGTGAGTTCTTACTCAATTTGTATTGAAGGAGGAGACTGACGACCCTCGACTGGACGAACGGTACCGAGGTTGGTGGTATTGAGGTGGAGGCTGATGCTCAGCTCGGATTTTTGGTGCTCGGATCCGACGAGCTCGTGTACCTGCAGACGGTCTCGGAACACCGGGGTTGGTCCCGGTGGCAGACCCTCCGACGATCTAGTCAGTCACTAAGAGAAAGTAACAGTAACTAGGGTTTGAGTAGAAAAGAGTTGATTACCTTGAGAAGGAGTAGGGGTCTGGTATTTATAGAAGATGCCAACCGAGTCTGGACCCGTTTGGGGCCAAGTCAGGACCCGATTGCCCGTGAAGCTGAAGCGGTGGAAATCCGGGTGGTTTAGGGCTGACGTGGCAGATGCCCGGGCGGTTTCCGGGCTGACGTGGCAGCGGTCCGGGCAGTTTTCCGATGCTGACGTGACGAATCCGGAGAATCAAAAGGAACGCGCATCCTGAGGGGATCCTATGGCCCAGGACAGGCCACGTCATTCCTAACCCATATCATCCTCTTTTCCATTCTCTTATCTTCGGAGGTTCTGATGTTTTTGACATCTAAAAGGAATATATATTCAGCTTTTACTAAATTAAAAGCTTTTACTAAATTAAAACTGCATGCATGCAAGTTCTTTGACACATGATGATAGATCATACAAATGCAATTCTTGATAATATAAATCACCATCATCACTATCATCACCATGATGTAATAGTTTTTCCTTCTGAAAATCAACAAAGGATTTTACATTATTTTATAACTGGCACTGAGAGGGTTGGGAATTTGTGATAAATTATTGGTGGGTAGGAAGCTTAACTCATCTGTAAGTCACTTTTTTAATGCAATCGTAAAGTAAACCTCAGACATTCTCTTAGAGAAGTAATAATAACTTAAATCGATATGGAAGTTGATTGAGATATAATTGTCTTTCTAGGTAAAATTGCCATTTTTGCAATTTGTTTGTAAAAGCTCTTTCTAATACTCATGCTTGAAAATCTTCTTGTGTTTGTTATATATTGTTGATTGTATGAATTACTTCCATATATATCATTATACAACATCAACAACGACAGACAACATTCTCGTTTTTTAGGAGGCCAACTATTGAAATGTATTTAATACCCTTCCTACATGGAAATACATCGATCTATATCTCAAAGAGCTCTTGCATTATGTGTACTAGTATCATGCACGTGCGATGCACGTGGAGGAAGAAGGAAAAAAGAAAAGGAAAATAATTTCCAAACTGATCCACCGCCAAAAATATTTACCAAACTGGTCCACTTTCGCACGTGCACGCGGAGGAAGAAGGATAAAGACCAAAAAAGGGGAAATAATTTCCAAACTGATCCACTGCCGAAACTATTTACCAAACTGGTCCACTTTTGAAAATATTTACCAAAATGAGTCATTTGGCTTCAAAATGACAAAATGAAAAAAAAAAAAAAAAAATTAATGACAAATACCACTAAGGCCTTCTCCCATTATAATATTAGAGATTAGAGATGTATATCTACTCTCCAACTTGGGAAATTGATTCTCAACTTCTTGTAGTTCTGTGCTCCCCTTAAGGTTAAAATTAATACTTGGCTTGCTATCCACAACAAATTGCTGACTGTCGAGATTCTCAATAAACGCAATCTTGCTTGGGGGCAACTCTGCCCTTTCTGCTCAGAATTTTCTGAAGATGTTAACCACCTTTTTGTGAGATGTTCTTTCATTTCCCCGCTTTGGCAGTTGGTCTCTCTTGCATGGGAAAATCCGGCCTTGCCTCTTAGCCTGGAGGCTATTTGGGTTGCCCCTTCTCCTCCTCCTAGATTTCGAAAATGTTGGCAGCTTTCGACCCACATCATTATTTGGCTCGTTTGGACGGAAAGAAATCGTCGTCTCTTCTCTCATCGAGCCTCCTCTATCGCCCACTTAATTGACGATTTTCTATTCTACTTTAAGTTTTGGTCCTCCAATGCTCCGGCCAAAGACCGAGAATTTTTTAACTACCCCCGGTTACTCGAGTCTTATTCGGTTCTTCAATGCCTTAATGCTTTTTAATGACCTCTTCTCGCTTTTTCTCTTTACAGTCTTTATTTCATTTTCTGTGGCTTTCTAATAGTTTTATTGTTTTGCCTGTCTTTTATATTGGTTCTCGTTGTAACTCTTTATGTTCTCCTTATCGCAGGATGGTTAAACTGTTTCTTTCTCCCTTTTGATGGTCCCTATTGGCTGTTTTGGTTGGCTGATGTTGCTGGTCCGGTCCATCTGGACTTTGCGACTTTGTTGCTGGCTGTATTTTTGTTGCTGTTCGGTCTTTTGGTGTCCTAGTGGCCTGGTTTATTTGGAGTGGTGGTGGTTCTTTTGTGAGGGTTTCCCTTTAGCCCTCTTGCTATCTTCTAGCTATCTTGTTTGTTGATGCGCTCTGTTGTTATGACTTCTTTATAGGTCCTGTGTTTATTTGGTTATCCTTACTTTTGTTCTAATGTGATTCTGCTTGTTCTATTTTTGTTTCTTTCTACCCTTCGCTGAGATGAAGTATTGCTTTTGCCCTGATGCTAGTTTATGCGATTATGTTATGGTTGTTTATTTTTGGTGTTATTGCGGATGTTTGGTTTCGGTTTTGGTGGGCTTAGCCCCATCGTTATTTTACTGTGCAACTATGGGATTTTTGGGGGTTCTGTTTGGGACTTTGGTCTTCATTTTGTTCTCAGTTATCCTGCGATATTTTGTTTGCTGCTGCGAGTTCATTTTGTTACTTCTTCGTGTTGCCCTGGGTGGCTGTTCCGTCCGATTGCGCTCTGCCAGGGGTTGCGGCGCTGGAGTCTTGCGGTGGTTGCGCTTCTTTTTGCTCAGGGTTGCTCAGATCGTCCGCCATCCCCCCCTCTCCAGTGATTTTGTCGCGCTGTGAGTCTCCCTGGCGATCCTTTCGAAGGGAGGCTGCTTTGCTGCTGCTTCCTCATCTGCGCTCTGGGTGACTGCCGGGAGTTTCTTCTGATTTTGTTTGTTCGTTTTTTCAGCCTGTATTCGTTGCGTTCCTTGTTTTACAACTTGTAAAACTTTCCATTGTACATTTTGATTGTTATTAATATTTTTTTGCTGTGGCTGGAGTCTTTCGACTCTATCCGTTCACGTCAAAAAAACTTCTTGTAGTTCTACTCCACAGTTTCCATGATTCATGAAATTAACTGTAGGACATATGGCTGACGGCATATAGGGTAGAAGCATAATAATTAGTAAATACTGCAATGTGCAATGGTCTGCTTCGTGTTATATATATATACTAGATTTTTCTGTGGGCACGTGCCTACGGCACGTCTTCAAAACGGTACAAAACACGAAAAGTCCTGTAAACAGTAAAACAACAATTACGTAGCTCAAGTTAGAATAATATGACAATAATTAGTTGTAAATAAAAATCTATGTTTCCATTAGTATATGTTGAAAAATAATTATAAATAAGAGTCTAAATCTAACTTCTTGGAACTTTAAGTGTGGAAAATAATAGAATTTAACGGTTGAAGAAATATTTGTTATTTTCAATATAACATGTGCAATATAAAAAAATATAAAATTCTGAAAATTTATAAACCTGAAATCTTAAAATTTAAATTTCTAAGTAAATAAGATAGAATGGTATAGAGAGAGATAGAGGGAGAGAGACAAAGGGAGAGAGAAAGAGAGAAATATGAAAAAAATGAAGAGATAAGAAAGAGATAGTAATAAAATAATGAGTTTTGTAATTTTTGGGAAAAAATTTTGATTTTGGGGTATGAAATTTTGGAGAAAAAAATGTGTTTTGTAAGATTAGATCTGAACCTTTAATTTTGGAGGGATTGAAGGTGAGGGACGTGATGGCTTTCTTTGTGATTTATTATATAATGGGTGAAGGATCATAATGGGCCGGGCCGGGCAAGGTTTTGTACAACCCTGTATGAAGCCCAGTCATATGGGGCTAAGCTTGGGCTCATAGTACTGGGCTATAATATGTATGTAAGGCTCTTCAAAACAATTAAATTTGAATCAAAATATTATACTTTATACTATATCTTAAGCTAATAGGCTTATCCCTCTTTCCTTTCTCCATTTTGAAATAGAAAAAGGAAAGCGAAAGTAGGGATTCCCACTTCCCAAACACGTGCGCATCACATTATACTAATAGATGTTAACTTATCTCCTCACTCTATTTTGAAATAAAGAAAGGAGAGAGAAATGAGAAATTCACATTTATTAATACGTGCAGTACGCACATTTTCATTAAAAAAATATAAAAGCCCCAAACCTATAAATATGGAACTTAATAACTAGAACTATGCTTTGCTCATTAAGTGTTCGATAAAATGTCTATGTAGCACACAATGTGTTTGTGAACAAATGGTTTTGAAAATTTTTGCTCAATTAAATCAATTGTATCTATGTCTGCTGTATGTACTAATTTTTGAAACTCTAATTTACTACCTCATTTTCTTTTCAATTTTTAATAAGGGTTTTTGAAATCCTGAAATTTAAATTTGGGGAAGAGTACGGGTTGAAGATTGGGATGACTGTAGTATCAATTCCAAGAATGAGATTTGGTATGGAGGTAGATGGTGGAAAGTAGGGTGAGGCGAACGGAGAGGTGGAGGAGGATATTGGAGAAGGGGACGTTGTTGTGGTCGAAGACAGTGGAAACACAGGAGATGAGTGATATGGCATCTGATAGAGTGTGAATTTGGGAGGAGGGGAGTGGAGGGTTGAGATAAGACGGGCCAAGGCCTGACTGTTGCCGGTCATGATGTATACAAAGGCCGAACAATATATGAGCATATTTTTTAGGATAGATTTTACTAAACTATACACTTGAAGAATTAATTTCTCTCAATTCTCGCACACTTTTTTAAAGTTCTATATAATTTTATGAGTTCATTAAAATTATTTTAGTGTGTGCAATTTGCACAGGGTAGCGCTAGTGTGTGTGAATCTAAGATTTAGTTTCAAATGTCTTTAGAATGGAAGGTTAGTAAACATTTTTTGGTTATAGGAGAGATACACTTTACGGGATGCAAAACTTTTTTTTATGTTGCTAATTAATAATACTAGACACAGTTTAATCCATCACCAATTCTACACTTTTTAACATAGCATATCTTTCAGCAACCGAAGTTAATCACATTAGAGGATATATGGCAATGTCGCCTAGTTATAGATGTCTCATCGATCGGGGAGGGTGAAACTGGAGTTAGGGTAAGGTGTGTGTCTGGCATTATATCTACTATTAATATACCTGCAATGCACGTGTTAATTTAAAAATTAAAGTAAAAAATATGATTTGCACGTGCAAATTATGTCTAAATAAATATAATTTTTTAAAGGTAAATGTATTTTTAAAAATAATATAATATAGCATACGTGAGGCACGTATTAGTAATATGTATATAAAGGGTATAATGGCGGAGTTGGACGTGATGTGCAAAGCACATGTTAATAAAAAAAATTAAAGTAAAAACTCTGTTGTGGTGTATGTGTTAATTTAAAAATTTTAAGTAAAAAAAAAATATATATAATTTACGTGCGTTGCACGTGTCAATTAAAAAAATTAAGTAAAAAATTGAGATTTGAAGTTGCACGCACAATGCACATGTTAATTAAAAAAATTAAGTAAGGAATTGGATGGTTGGAGTTGCACGTGCAACACACGGATTTGTTTGTTGACAAATTACAATTCCAACTCTCCTATTAAATACTAGTAATTTACACGTACGATGCATGTCTTAGTAAATTTGTAAAAATTAAAATTAAAAACTCTGACGTAGTGAGGACTCAATCCTGAAACCTTTTTCATATTAATTATGTACGTGCGTCATACGCGTTGATAGAATTACAAGTGACATTAAGTCCTTCTCCCATTATAATATTAGAGATTAGAGATTGTATATTATATTATAGATAATAATTTAACGTGTGATTCACATTTAATATATTTCAAAAAAATGAAGTAAAAAATCTAAATACTCAAATCTAAGACCTCCTTCATATTAGTTATTCACGTGCAATGCACGCGTTGGTAGATTTACAAATTTACAAATGACACTAAGACCTTCTCCCATTATAATATTAGAGATTAGAGATATATTAGAGATAGATAGAGATTTGTATTTTTAATTATCGGAACATGTGGTTGGCTTCTCTTATTTGTATATACTCATTGTTTTTCTAAGGATAAATTTCAGGTAATCCTAAAACTTTTCATGTTTCTGCATCTCACATCCAATGTGCAACATGCAAGAGAAAGGGAATGTACTGAGCGAAAACATCTTGAAAATCTTGAAAGTATTGGCATTGCGTGAAATGATGGAGAATTATTATCAGTTAGCTAGGTGGCTTATCCTATCCATCTCAGCTTTCGCTGTGGCTGGAAGAGATTGGAAATTCATCATTAACTGGTTCACTGTCGTCTTGTTTTACCTCCTTTCTGCCTCAACTCTTTCCACCTTCACTTAATCCGCCATGGCCGGTCATCTAAATCAGAAGTAAATATCTCACCTTTTCTTTGTGTGCAATCCTCACTAAGACTAAAACAGAAATTAAAATCAATGCAAAAGAATTTCTCTGAATGTGATTTGCTCGAAGAGCTTTAATCAACAAGTTTCCCCCTTTTCAGTATCACATTGATTGTCTCAATGCATGCATGATAATATTCATCGGTTTTCAATAAGCATGATAAATACAGATGAAATATCGTGCACCACAACTGCGAGTTCGCATGAAGACATAATACCAGGGCCGGCCCTATCCTATCCTAGAGGCGGGTAAGGCGGCCGCCTTAGGCTCCCCGAAGATTTCACAATTTTGAGGGCCTTAAATTTGAACTTCCCTTGTAAATATAAATACGCATTTTGTACATAAAAAAAAAAAATATGTTAGAGCATCCACAGTCGTTCAATGGGGAAAATGGCAAAATGCATTTTTTAGCAATCCATTTCTTCGTTTTGCTGCAGTCGTCAAATGGTAAAAAATGCATAAGTTTGTTAAAAAACTATCAGACGAAACATGATGTTTCGTCTCATAATAAAAAAATAATTTATACGGGCCGAAAGTTAGAAAATATTAAGAAAAAATACGGGGCCGAAAGTTAGAAAATAATTTATACGGGCCGAAAGCTGATTAGAGATGATGTTTCGTCCCAAAGAAAAAAAATAAAAAAAATAAAAAATGATAGTCGGACGAAGCATGATGTTCATTCCGAAATATTAAAAAAAAAAATGCAAAGAAGGGTTGGGACGACACATGATGCGTCGTCCGGGATTGGTGGGAGGCTTTTAGCTTTTTTCTTTTTTTTTAAAGTTATTATTGCCATGGGAAATGACTAGTTTACCCCCTTTGATTTTTCTATATAGTATTGAATGGTTGGATGAGATGAAGGGTGAAAATGCCTTTCGGTTTTTGTTTAATTTTTTTTTTTTTAAAGCGTCCCACATGGGACGAAACATCATGTTTATTCTCATTCTTAAAAGTTATTTTATTCGGTTTTTATTTTTTTTTAATTCGGACGAAACATGATATGCATTTTGCTATTTCGATTGCTATTTCTCCCTTTCTACTGTACACCGATTGCTAAAAAATGACAAAATACCTGACGATTGTGTGCGCTACAGTACCAAACAAATGACAAAAATGGCAAATAAGCAAAACGACTGTGGATGCTCTTAGGGGTCCATTTTGAAAGTTCGCCCTTGGGTCCCGGGAACTCAGGCCTGCATAATATCGACACATCCACAACTTGCCTTTCCAAGTAGAAACTAAAACTGACTTCTTCTGATTTATAACCTCAAAAAAAGACTTCTTCGGATTTATGAATTCAGTCAAGTTTGGTGGCGCATGCGTACAGATAATCTGGTGACCATTGGATAGGAAGCAGCTCGCATCCCAAAGCTTGATCGAGCGGTCGTTTCTTGTCAATGATGAGATAATCAAGCTGATTAGAGATGACGCAATTATTAGTAATTATTACAGGTGGGGACTTTCCAATTAACTTTTAGTCAGGAATGTGATTGGAGAAAGCAGCACATGCATTTGATATGGCACGGCATGAACCAATACATTATACATACTATGAAGACAGCAAAATCTGAGTAAATTATTTTTTTTTTGATGAATTGGATAGAGCCAAAAGGCTCCAGCCATCAAAAAATATATTAATCAATAAAATTAGGTAGTGTACAAAATAGTAATCACTGGTTTTACAAGATGTAAAACAGAAAAAAGCATACAAAAAGGAAAACCAAAAATGACTGACTAATCCAGTAATACAGGGAGACAGCGCAAGAAACGAAGCAGCATTCCGAACGGGCTTGATAAAAAAACACTAGTGGAGCCAAGCCAATTTGTCGCACCCGAGAAGGACTAGGACCTAAGCCACTGAGCCATGAGACCGGGTGCCAAAACCTCCCCACACGAAGACAATCACCTTCACTAGCTGTCCATGCGAACTATAGCAGCACAATGGGGGAAACGCATAGTCTAAGAGAAGAGACGGCTCTCGCAGAGGGACATAACTACCAAACCACAGGAGGCAAACACCAACAAGAAGGGGGGGCCTGTCTGCCTGGACTGTGGAGGCGAGGTGGATGACAGCTCAACCGTGCACAAGCTGGAGAGACGAAATGGAAGCTGCTTTCCTAGCAAGAATACGAGCACTCACACGTATCTGAACTTTATTATTATTATTACATGTTTTCTACATCATGTTGATCGCAACCTCCACTGTGGTTTATTAATGAAAAAAGTCAAAATTTTCTTATTGTTTACAATTAGCATAAAACATAGAGATAAACACGTATATTATATGTATTAGAGGTTAAGAGAGGCCGACCAAATACACCCTTCTTCATTATTAGGAGATAAATATAGTTGTGAAATAACTGACATCATCATCTACAATTAGTGGTGGCAATCGGGTCGATCAGGGCGGATCGGATTGAACCTGTGCGGGTCGAACTCAAGTCAGAGTGGGTTCAGGTCGGATTGAGAGCTTAACTAGATCGGGCCGGGCCAGGTTGGAAAATGGTGGGTAGACCCGGTCGACCTGCGAACCCAAACAGGACCCTGCGAACCCAAACAGGTCGATCCGGGCGGGTTGGCCCGGTTGAGATTTTTTTATATTTTATTTTTTTTTCAACTATATATATATATATATATATATATATATATAATATTATAATGGGAGAAGGCCTTACTGTCATTTGTCAATCTACCAACATGTGCAACGCACATGCATAACTAATATAAAGGAGGTTTGCGGTTCAAATCCTTCCTACGTCAGAGTTTTTATTTTTATCGAGGTTTTAGGTTTGAGTCCTCACTACATCAAAGTTTTTATTAAAAGAAAATAAAAAAATTATTAAGACGTGCGTTATCTAAGATGTCTCAAGTTCGAGGCCAGACTACGTCAAAATTTTTATTTTAAAAAATTTATGTTTATTAAGACGTGCATCGCCCGTGTAAATAACTAGTATATTATAATGACAGAGTTAGGGTTGTCATTTGTCAACATACAAACCCGTGTGTTGCACATACAACTCTAACTCTCCCATTAATTACAACAAAAACAAACAAATAAAAAAATTCCTCCTATTTAAAATGTGCAACACACGTGCAAAACAATTTTATAATATTTTTTAACACTAAACATACACATATATATATTGCACGTACAACTCAAATCCTGCTCATGAATATGTGCATTGCATGTACAAATTGTAGCTTTTTCTTCAAAATATTTTTTTCCAAATACGTGCAACGCACGTCCAACTCCAAAACTATTCCTTAACACGTAAATCGCACATGAAAATTCTCCAACTCTTATCAAAACGTGCATCGCACGTGAAAAATACTAGTATATATCTATATAATAAAACACAAAGAAAGCTATCAAGTGGCTCACATTCAATCCCCCTAAAATCAAAGGCCTACATCTAACCTCACAAAACACATTTTTCCCCCAAAATTTCAAACTCAAACCAATTTTTTCCTCCCAAAACTAAAAAATCCATTACTTTATTACTATCTCTCTTCACTTTTTCAAATTTATCTCTTTCTCTCTCTATCTCTCTCTCATTCTTTCTTTATTAATTAGAAATTTAGATTTTAAGAGATCAGGTTTGTAAATTTTCAGAATTTTTATGTTTTTTTATTGCGTATGTTATATTGAAAATATCAACTATCTCTTCAACAGTTAAATTTCATCATTTTCCACTTACACCCCCATTTATAATTATTTTTCAACATTTACTAATGGAAACACGGACTTTTATTTACAACTAATTATTGTCATACTATTCAAACTTGAGCTACATAATTGTTGTATTATTTACCGGGCTTTTCGTATTTTGTATCGTTCCGAAGACGTGCCGTAGGCACGTGCCCACGGGCAAATCTAGTAATTGTAATAAGAGTCAAAGAGTGAAAGTATATATAATTGTTGAGCGGGTTGAATTTATGAACTTGACGACACGGGTCGACCCACGGCTTCAACCCGAACCCGAACCACCTAATTGCTGGCCGGGTTCGTATGGGCGGGTCGTTAGTCAACCAGATCCGTTTGCCATCACTATCTACAATCAACTTGATCCAAAATTAAGTACTTTTTTGTTGGAAAAAAAACAAAAACATTACCAACAACTAAAGGGAAATTTTTGTACTACTAGAAGACTTGTACTTAGAGCTCATATATAGAAGACTAGTAGTAATAGAAGGAATTCTCAGAAGTGAGAGAACCAAAGATGATTCAAAGTGCAGGATCAGTCATAGCCAGCATCATGTTCATATGGGCAATGGTGCGCCAGTTCTTTCCGCGCCATTTTGAGACATACGTAACGAAATACACAAACAAAATCGTCTACTACTTCTACCCTTACATCGAGATCACGTTTCCCGAGTACAGTGGGGAGTGGTTCAAGCGAAGCGATGCCTACAGTGCGATCGAGTCATATCTTTCTGGGTCGTCCACGGAGAAGGCGAAGAGACTCAAGGCAGAGGTGGGAAGGGAGGGCACTGGGCTTATATTGAGCATGGATGAGCACGAGGAGGTGACCGATGAGTTTGGAGAGGCTAAGGTTTGGTGGTATTCCTCGAAGATTACCAGGAAGACTGAGACACTGTCTTTTTATCCTGCTCCTGAGGACAACAGGTAGGTATTAGTCGATCCCTTAAATTACGTCGTTTTTCTGTGGAACTTTTTTTTGTCTACTCAATTCCTATAATCATATATTTAAGAGCATCCAAAGTCGTCATTGTTTAAAAAATGCATATAGTATTTGGTCAATTCAACGCAATCGTCGATAGGTATTTTTTACCCATTTAATATATAAAAAAATTCAGGTGAAACTTCACTTTGCATCCCACGATTTTTAAGAATTTTTTATGATTTTTTTATTAATTAGAAACGTTATTTAAAATAAAAAAAATAATATTTTTTTAAAAAAAGGGTGCGCCCCTCCGTTGGACACAAGTTGCGTCCAAGGAGCTCCTTGGTTGAATTTCATTTATTAAATGTTTTTTTTTTTAAAAAGTCGTCGGATGCAATGTGAAGTTGCATCTGCCGATTTAAAAATAATATTTTTTCGAGCAACGGAACTCGAAGTTGCGTCCTTTAAATTATGCATAATTCTCATGTCCGCTCTCATTTATAGCAATTTACTGTAGCAAAATATACAAGATATGCATATTTAGAAAATGACTGCAACGATATTTTTGAGAAAATAAGCATATTATGCATATTTAACAAACGACTACAGATGCTCTAACTGTCCTAGTTAGAATCAATTCTTCGCAGTGTGTTGAGAAATTCTACGATACTACTATGCTTTGCACGCGCAAAAAAAAAAAAAAAAACAAAAAACAACCCGTCTAGTTCCAGATACAAAAATTTTTTGAGAAAATTCCTAATCTACTCTTTAAACAGGTACTTCAAGCTAATCTTGGCTGCTCAATTCGTACAATCAAATTAAAACAATTCTCGTATTTGGGAAAAAAAATATATTTGCAATATATATGAATTAAGTAATGGATAAATTGCAGAAAATACTGGATATTACTATACTCTTTTTGCAGAAAATGCCCTGTACTGTTACAAAACACCTGATTTTTTCAAAATCCGCTGTGTGAACAGGTACTACAGGCTAATCTTCCACCAAGCTCAGAGGAAGCTCATTCAAGATTCCTACCTCACGCACATAATGGATCAAGGGAAGGCTATTCAAGTTCAAAAGCGCCAACGCAAGCTCTACACTAACAACTCCAACTATGATCGCTACGATTACAGGAAGCTGGAATGGAGTCATGTTCCCTTTGAGCACCCTGCCACATTCAAAACCATTGCGATGGACCCTATAAAGAAGCAGGAGCTAATGCAAGATCTTCTCACTTTCAGCAAAAGCAAAGAGTACTATATGAAGGTTGGGAAGCCATGGAAGCGCGGTTACTTGCTTTACGGTCCACCAGGGACTGGAAAATCCACTATGATTGCTGCTATGGCGAATTTAATGGATTATGATGTGTATGATCTTGAACTGACTGCCGTGAAGAACAATACGCGTTTGAAAAAGTTGCTGATTGAGACTACGAGCAAGTCTATCATTGTGATTGAGGATATCGATTGCTCATTGGATTTGTCCGGGAAAAGGAAGGAGAACCAGGGCCAAGGGGAACAGACCGAGGAGGAAAAGGCCAAGGCAGCGTTGAAGAGAAATGATAAAGAGGCTAGTAAGGTATATTAATTAATTAGAACTCAAATGGTTGCTACAATTTTTTTTCTTCTTTTCTTTAATGGACAATATAACGTAATATACGTACCCTGATCGATATACTTGGGAATTTTTGTTAATCAACCAACCAGGTAACATTGTCGGGACTTCTTAACTTCATTGATGGCTTGTGGTCGGCTTGCGGAGGAGAAAGGCTGATCGTGTTCACGACTAATTATGTTGAGAAGCTGGATCCTGCGCTTGTAAGGAGAGGGAGGATGGATATGCACGTCGAGCTGTCTTATTGTAGTTTTGAAGCGTTCAAAGTGCTTGCTAAAAACTACTTGAACATTGAAGATCATGAATTGTTCGGAGAGATAAAGAGGCTGATAGAAAACAGCGAGATTACTCCTGCCGATGTGGCTGAGAACTTAATGCCCAAAAGCCTTGACGGGATTGACATTCACCATGTCAACACTTGTTTGAGTAAGCTTGTTCTCGTTCTTAAGGAATGTAAGTTGAAGGTTGAGGAGAAGGCAAAAGAAGAGGCAGCAAAGGCAGTGAAGAAGGCAGAAGAGGAGGCAGCAAATGCAGCGGAGAAGGCCGAAGAGGAGAAGAAGGTTGAGAAGGGGGCAGAAGAGAATGGTTTTGTAGGCGAAAAGAACAAATCGGAGGAGAATGGGAGCGAAAAAGAGGTCTCCGCTTAGCTAGAGATGAAATGCTTATGAATTCGGAGAATATGAAACCCAACGATTTATCTTCACATTCAATAACCAAATACAGCACGCTTAATTAGCTTTTCTTCTTTCTCAGTGTATCTCAGTGTGTTCATCTCTAAAGAGTTGGTACTAATAAGTGACTCCAACTACATATATAAATCTGTAACTTGTGATATAGTAACTCACAAACTTGTATGGCTAGATATAATGTTAAATTGTACCAATAAATTTCCGTATTTGTTTTGATTTAGTTATAGTAAAGCTTAAATTCCAAACTTCCCCAAGTAAAAAAAAGCATCAAGGATGCACTAAGAACATCTGTAGTGGTTTACTGTCAAACTATCCATATATGGATAAATAGAAATAGGATTCTCAATTTTGTTGCACTCGTGCAAAGCTATTTTATAGCAATTTATAATAAAATATTAAGCGACGGCACATGAAGTGCCGTCGGAGTGGAACGGAGCTGTCGAAGAAAAAAAAAAAAAAAAATTCAAAGCACTGGGACGGACGGCACATGAAGGGCCGTCCAAGCCCATGCGCTATTTTTTGTCATCTTCCATTTTTAGTAAATTACAAAAAACAATTCATTAATTACAAAAAAAATTCAAAAAATTACGAAAACATTTCAAAAGTTGCAAAAAAAATTAAAAAATTGCAAAAATATTTTCAAAAATTGCAAAAAAAATTTAAAAAATACAAAAACCTCCGGACGGCACTTCAAGTGCCGTTCGAGGATTTCGGGATGGCCAGCTCATTTTTTCAAACGGACGGCACTTGAAGTGCCGTCCGACGAATAAAAAATTATTTTTTTTCGTGGGACGGCACTTCGAATGCCGTCTCTCACTTATCGATAAAAAGCTATATCGATTCTCATTTATAGCAATCGACTGTAGCGATTTATCGATAAAATGGATATTTGGCAAACGAGTGCAGCACGTTCGTTTGCCAAATATCCATTTTATCGATATTTGGCAAACGACTACAGATGCTCTAAGAAACAAAAATAGTAGTCAGAAAAGTATTGACATAAAATTGTAAAATTTTGCCGTACTACCCCACTTTTTGAAAATATTAGCGCTCTACCCTACTTCCCAAAACAATTAGCGATATGTCCTTATTTAGGATATGTCAGCAAAAAACGTTATTGGGAAAAACGGCATAGGTTATTTCGATGCCGTTCTTCCCAATAACGGCATTTGTTTGAAAAAAAATGTCATGCCGTTATTTGGAATAACGGCATAGGCTGTTTTGTTGTTCGCCAGCTTGTAGTCTCCACTTAGAGAAAAAATTGCAAGTGTGAAAACCTTATAACAGATGCCGTTATTTCAAATAATGGCATTCTCAATACTGATGCCGTTATTTGGAATAACGGCATCAGTTATAAATTTTTTTTATAAAAAAGTAACTTATTATTCATCCTCTCTGACGAATAAGTTAAAAAAAAATAAAATAAAATTATAACTGATGCCGTTATTTGGAATAACGACATCAGTTATAATTTTTTTTTTATAAACTTTTTTATTCATTCTCTCTGTTTCCAAACAACGGCAAGAGTTCATATTTATATATAACTGATGCCGTTATCTCCAATAACGGCATCAGTCATTCGAATGCCGTTATTCAGGATAACGACATTATTTATAAGTTTTTTTCATACTTAGAACTTTTTAAAGTTAGAAGATTCATACTTGTAAGAGAAATATACTAATGCCGTTATTCCAAATAACGGCATGAAAAAAAAATGTAAAATAGATGTCGTTATTGGGATGAACGACATCGAAATAATCTATACCGTTTTTTCCAATAATGTTTTTGGTTGACGTGTCCTAAATAAGAGTTTATCGCTAATTATTTTGGGAAGTAGGGCAGAGCGCTAAATATTTTTAAAAAGTGGGGGCAGTACGGCAAAATTTTCATAAAAATGTGCGATTGAGATCATTTTAAGTGCTTGACTATTAATTACACAACTTTAACTCCGGATATAATAATATAGTTCGTTGTCTGGCTATACTTCCAGCGATAACTACTGCCAAGGGATTGTCAAATTAGGGTTAGCCGGAGGGGAAACTGTATTGGGGATTCTAGGAGAGATGCTGAACAAGCTCATAATGGAAAACTGGATTGGGAGTTTTGAGAAGGTAAATGTTGAAGGGATTATCTTAATATATAATGTCCCTTCCCGTTCCATCTAATGCATACTATATATGTTGCACGAAAACTTCTATTTGGTAGACGGATCACGTCATTCACTCATCTCAGACACCGGAATTCAACATGATTCTAGATCTTTTAGGGTAATTTTCAAAGATATGCAAAAGCGCCGCTTTCTCTGAAGTGTTGTCACATTAGGCACTATTGGGCAAGATCTACTTCGTGTGTCATGTCGAATTGTATCAATGTCGGAATGTCCGTATCCATGCTTTTAACAATGCAGACAACTAGAGTTGCATGGAAACTTTTAACAATGCAAACAACGATAGGAGTGGTATTCGGGCCTACCGGGTCGAAACCTGGCGAGTTTGAGCCAGGCCCGGGCGCTGGGTGTAATCGCTGGCCGGGCCAGGGGAGAAAATGTGGGGTCCGGACCTGGCCCCCAGCTCGGGGGCCAGGCTGGTTCGTCACCGACCGAGCCATAATTTATTTTTTAAAAAACAAAGATAAAGGAAAAAAGAAAATTGTTCACAATTATCAAAAACATATCAATAAAAGAGATATTCATAAATTATTTTTATGAATTACAAAGTTGAATATATAATCAAATAGATTAGTAACATTTCATATATAAATTTTATCAAATTACATTCTAAGAGAATAGATTTACAACACTACAACTCTACCTCTTCCATTATAATAGTTTTTTTTTTTTTTTTTTGAAATAAAAGTGACAAAAGTCACCAATCTCATTAATGATAATTAACGTGATTACATCCATTATAATAGTTATAGATAGAGTAATGTTTCGTTTTGCACTGGGCCTCCGTGTGCACTCAGCCTTCCTGCCTTCGTATCGCCGATCCAAACCGTTCACATTGATCTACACATATAAATTAGTCTAAATATGTAAAATCAAATTATTTGAAATTCATTTGCCCATCTATTGAAGTGTTATAAAACTCTATGGCTGAAAATTATAGTCACGTGATGGATGAGCAAATAAATTTCAAATAATTTGATTTTACATATTTAGACTAATTTAGACATGTAGATCAATGTGAACGGTTCGGATCGTCGATACGAAGGCGGGAATGCCGTGTGCACACGGAGGCCTAGTGCACAATGGAATATTTCTCTCTCTATATATATGTGTATCAGATCCAAAAATTTTGGAGAGATCCGGGTCTGGTTTTTTTAGTTTTGTTGAGTAATGTGCTAAATAAATGCATTCATATATCTAAGAATTAATGAAGTCTTGGTAATGATGTTCATGTACCTAGTAAATTGTATCTAGTTAAGTGTGTTCATACACTAGTGAGTTAATGCTTATTCTAGTGAGTTCCATTGCTCACTATAAATATGTGAGCTATCTCTAGTTGTGGATGTACAACCAAGAAAGATCATTTCAAATAAAAGAGAAATAATTATCTATCCTCAAATACTCTTCCTCTTGCTCTTGAATACCACCAACAGATTGGTATCAGAGCCATGGCTTTCTCAAGCAACCCTTCAACAACCAACAGTACAAACTATAGCAATGTCCAAGTTCCTTTATTTGAAGGAGAAAATTATGACTTCTGGGCAGTAAAAATGGAGACTTTATTCACCTCTTTGGATGTCTTGGATCTAGTCAAAAGCGGGTACGAAGAAACAGCAACAACAACAGATACCGATGCTGGAGTTGCAGCTGTGCAAAGTGATGAATTGAAGAAGAAGAAGATTACCGATGCTGGAGCTCTTGGGATGATTCAAAGAGGAGTCTCACTAGCCATATTTCCAAGGATTATGAGAGCAAAAACAGCCAAGGAAGCATGGGAAACTCTACAACAAGAGTTCGAAGGAGATTCAAAGGTGAGAACCGTTAAACTTCAATCTCTTAAAAGAGACTTTGAGAATGAAAAAATGAAAGAAAAAGAAAGTTTGAATGAGTATTTTAATAGATTGTCCGAATTGGTGAATCAAATGAAGTCGCATGGAGATACAATTGATGATCGCAGAATTGTTGATAAAATTTTGATTAGCTTGACTGAAAAATTTGATCCTATGGTGGCTGTTATAGAAGAAACTAAAGACTTGTCTACTATGACTGTCCAAGGGTTGATGGGGTCACTTAGATCCTATGAGCAAAGATTGTTACGGCGCATTGAAAAGTCAATTGAAAGCGCATTTCAATCTAAGCTCACCATTCAATCCAATGATGATAAATGTTCATCCCAAAATAAAGGTGTTCCTTCTAGTGGTGGCAGATTTGGCAGAGGCAGAGGAAGAGGCAGAAACTCATATGGCAGAGGAAGAGGCACCTATGGCGGACGAGGAGATAATAGAGGCGCAAGTAAATGGTGCAGAATTTGCAAGAAGAACACTCATGAAGAGAAAGATTGCTGGAATAAAGGCAAGCCACAATGTCATAATTGCAAAAAGTTCGGGCACTTGCAAAAGGATTGTCACTTTGGCAACCAACAACACATTTCATTTGCAGAAGCAGAAAATAGTGAAGGGAACCTGTTCTATGCTTGTCAAAAGGCAACTGAAGAGCATAAAAATGTGTGGTACTTGGACAGCGGCTGCAGCAATCACATGACGGGAGATAAGGAAGCCTTTATTGACATAGATCGTTCATTTAGCTCAAAAGTAAAATTGGGCAATGGAGAATATGTTGAAGTTGAAGGCAAAGGCAGCATTGGAGTTGCAACAAAGCAAGGAGGTAAAGTCATTCATGATACTCTTTTTGTGCCTAAATTAGATGAGAATTTGTTGAGCATCGGACAACTTTTGGAGCATGGTTATTCTCTTCTATTTGAGAATCGAGAGTGCAGAATTTTTGATTCAAAAGGAAGAGTTGCTGCTGTGGTTAAAATGACCAAGACTAGAAGCTTTCCACTCTCTCTTAATTATGAGAAGAATCTCAGCCTTATGGCTAGAGAAGTAAAAGACTCTTGTCTATGGCACAAGCGATTTGGACACCTAAACTACAACAGTCTCAAGTTGCTTTCTCAAAAGAATATGGTGTTCGGACTGCCAACAATTGAAGAAAAACATGGAGTATGTGAAGGATGCATGCTTGGCAAACATCATCGCCAACCATTTCCAAAAGAAGGAGCGAGGAGAGCCAAAGAAGTGCTGGAGTTGGTGCACACAGATGTTTGTGGCCCTATGAGTACCTTGTCGCATGCCCAAAACAGGTACTTTATTTTGTTTATTGATGACTTGACTCGCATGACATGGGTATATTTTATGAGACAAAAATCTGAAGTATTTGTCATATTTAAGAAGTTTAAAGCTTTTGTTGAGAAACAAAGTGGCAGGTCCATAAAAGTTTTGAGAAGTGACAATGGAAAGGAGTACACCTCCAAAGAATTTGACAAGTTTTGTGAAGAAGAAGGCGTGGAGAGGCAACTCACTGTTGGCTATACACCTCAACAAAATGGTGTATCTGAAAGGAAGAATCAAACTGTGATGGAGATGGCTAAGTCCATGCTGTTCGAGAAAGGGATGCCCAAGGAATTTTGGCCCGAGGCTGTTAATACAGCTGTGTACCTGCTGAACAGATGCCCAACAAGAGCTGTATGGAATGAGACGCCATTTGAAGCATGGAGTGGAAGAAAACCTTCAGTGAACCACCTTAAAGTTTTTGGGTGTGTTTGCTATGCTCAAGTTCCCAAGGAAAAGAGGACAAAACTTGAAGAAGCAAGTCAAAGATGCATCTTTATTGGCTATAGCTCCGTTTCAAAGGGCTATAGACTTTACAACTTGAAGAGCAAAAAAGTGATCATTAGCCGGGATGTTGTATTTGATGAGAAGGCTTCTTGGAATTGGCAAGAGGAGAAGATTGAAGAGAAAATTGTTCCAGCAGTAATTTTAGAGCAAGGTCCAACTCCTTCAGAGAATGAACAACAAGATCCATCTACACCATGCTCATCTACATCAAGCTCTAGCTCATCATCTCCAAACTCAACTCCAATAAAAATGAGGAGTTTGAGTGATGTTTATGCAAGGTGCAATTATTGTGTGGAGGAACCAGAAAATTTTGAAGAAGCGGTCAAGGAAGATGCTTGGAGGAAGGCAATGCAAGAGGAAGTAGATGCAATTGAAAAGAACAAGACATGGGAGCTAGTTGAAAAGCCAAATGACAAAGAAGCTATCGGTGTGAAATGGGTGTACAAGGTGAAGCATAATCCAGATGGTTCAGTCCAGAAAAATAAAGCACGACTTGTTGCAAAGGGCTATTCACAGCAGCCCGGTGTTGATTATGAAGAGACATTTGCTCCCGTTGCACGGTTAGACACCATTAGAGCATTGATCTCCCTTGCAGCTCAAAAAGGATGGAAGTTGTATCAACTAGATGTGAAGTCAGCATTTTTGAATGGAGAATTGAAGGAGGAGGTTTATGTTGAGCAACCTCAAGGCTTTGTGATAGAAGGCCAAGAAGAAAAGGTTTATAGATTGAAGAAAGCTCTTTATGGGCTGAAACAAGCACCAAGGGCGTGGTATAGCAACATTGACAATTACTTCATGGAGAAAGGCTTTGAGAAGAGCCAGAGTGAACCTACTTTGTATGTCAAACGACGAGGTATGGCTGATATCCTTATTATTGCACTTTATGTGGATGATTTGATCTTTACCGGAAATAATATGAAGATGATTGAAGATTTTAGAAAAGAAATGATGAGGAGATATGAGATGAACGATTTGGGCTTGTTGCATCATTTTCTTGGAATTGAAGTTTATCAAGAGGACGATGGGGTCTTTATTTGTCAAAATAAATATGCTGAAAAAATATTGAAGAAGTTTGGGATGTTTGATTGTAATCCAACTGATACACCATTAGTTGTGAATGAAAAATTGAAGCAAGAAGATGGAGGAAAGAAGGTTGATGCTAGTAACTACAGAAGCCTGATTGGTAATTTATTTTATCTCACTAGCACAAGACCAGATATCATGTTTGCAGCAAGTTTACTCTCTCGATTCATGAATGATCCAGGCCACATCCATCTAGGTGCAGCTAAAAGGGTGTTGAGATACATTCAAGGCACTTTGAACTATGGAATCAAATATGACAGCAAGGTCGAAGCAAAGTTAGTTGGTTTTTGTGACAGTGATTGGGCAGGTTGTATGGATGATATGAAAAGCACTTCTGGATATGTTTTCTCACTAGGTTCGGGTGCTTTTTCGTGGTGCTCTAAGAAACAGCAATCTGTTGCTCAATCTTCTGCAGAGGCTGAATACATTTCAGCTGGGTTAGCAACCCAGCAAGCAATATGGTTGAAGAGGATACTTGAAGACTTTGGTGAAAAACAAGAAGCTGTGACTATCCATTGTGATAATAAGTCAGCCATTGCTATGGGAAAGAATCCAGTCTTTCATGGAAGAACGAAGCACATAGCCATCAAACATCATTTTATTCGAGAAGCAATTGAAGAAAAAGTGGTGCAATTAAAGTTTTGCAAGTCCGATGATCAACTTGCAGACATTTTCACAAAGGCCTTGACTAGAGACAAGTTCCAGAAATTAAGAGAAGCTCTTGGAGTTCAAGAACAGCACATTAAGGGGGAGAATGTTGAGTAATGTGCTAAATAAATGCATTCATATATCTAAGTGTTAAGTAATGTGCTAAATAAATGCATTCATATATCTAAGAATTAATGAAGTCTTGGTAATGATGTTCATGTACCTAGTAAATTGTATCTAGTTAAGTGTGTTCATACACTAGTGAGTTAATGCTTATTCTAGTGAGTTCCATTGCTCACTATAAATATGTGAGCTATCTCTAGTTGTGGATGTACAACCAAGAAAGATCATTTCAAATAAAAGAGAAATAATTATCTATCCTCAAATACTCTTCCTCTTGCTCTTGAATACCACCAACAAGTTTTAATATCCAGATCTGGATCCGAATTTCAGGTAATCCTAAGACCTTTCATGTTTCTGCATCTCACACCCAATGTGCAACATGCAAGAGAAAGGGAATGTACAGAGCGAAAACATCTTGAAGATCTTGAAAGTCTTGGCATTGCGTGAAATGATGGAGAATTATTATCAGTTAGCTAGGTGGCTTATCCTATCCATCTCAGCTTTCGGTGTGGCTGGAAGAGATTGGAAATGGCCCTTTCCATTAGGGAGATTTGGAATGGCTAAAGAGATCTCAAAGAGATGAATGACAATGGGCTGGTTTTGGCAGATTCATCATTAAGAAATTCGTCGAGTTCCCACTAGCCAAATTCATCATTTACTGGTTCACTGTCGTCTTCTTTTACCTCCTTTCTCCCTCAACTCTTTCCACCTTCACTTAATCCGCCCTGGCCGGTCATCTAAATCAAAAGTAAATATCTCACCATTTCTTTGTACATGTGCAATCCTCACTAAGACTAAAACAGAAATTAAAATCAATGCAAAAGAATTTCTCTGAATGTGATTTGCTCGAAGAGCTTTAATCAACAAGTTTCCCCTTTTTCAGTATCACATTGATTGATTGTCTCAATGCATGAATGATAATATTCATCGGTTTTCAATAAGAATGATAAATACAGAAGAAATATCGTGCACGGTGCACCACCACTGCGAGTTCGCATGAAGACATAATACTGACACATCCACAACTTCCCTTTCCAAGTAGAAACTAAAAGTGACTTCTTCGATCTGATTTATGAATTCAGTCAAGTTTGGTGGCGCATGCGTACGTACAGATAATCTGGTGACCATTGGATAGGAAGCAGCTCGCATCCCAAAGCTTGATCGAGCGGTCGGTTCTTGTCAATGATGAGATAATCAAGCTGATTAGAGATGACGCAATTAATTTATTATTATTACAGGTGGGGGACTTTCCAATTAACTTTTTTGTCAGAAATGTGATTGGAGAAAGCAGCACATGCATTGATATGGCACGGCATGAACCAATACATACATACTATGAAGACAGCAAAGTCTGAGTAAATTATTATTATTACTATATTTTTTGCTCATTTAATACACATATTTTCTACATCATGATCATCGCAACCTCCACTGTGGTTTATTAACTAAAAAAAATCAAAATTTTCTTATTGTTTACAATTAGTATAAAACATAGAGATAAACACGTATATTATAATATAGAGATAAACATAGAGATAAACACGTAAAACATAGAGATAAACACAAAGGTAGGGGGCTAAGCCGTCATGATCAAGATAATTTCAACCTCATCATAGATGAGTTGGAGTTAATGGAGATGGATCAGACATATAGGAGATTCACGTGGTCCAATATGCAGCAATCTCCAACTCTAGCCAAGCTGGATAGAATTTTCGTCTCCTCAGATTGGGAGGATGTATTTCCACTGGCTAAAGTTAGGGCGATTGCGAGATTTACCTCGGATCATTTACTACTTTTATTGGACTGTGGGGAAGGTTATGTGAAAAAGAGGTACCCCTTCAGATTTGAGAAAGCATGGACGCTATCCGGAAATATCCGACAGGTTATAGACGACTCTTGGATGGCCGCTACCACGGAGGTATCCGCAGTGGGAATTTGGATCGAAAAAACGAGAAGACTGCGAAAGCACATCAAAGGTTGGGCTAGAAAGGAATTTGGGGCTAGCAAAATTAGATTGCAGGAATTGGGAGCTAGGGTTGAGGAGCTGGAAGTTCTCCAAGAAGGGAGGGAGTTACTGCAAGCGGAAAGCGACGAGCTACTTAAAAATAGAGTCGAGATTAAGAGTATAGGCGATATGGAAGAACAATACTGGAAGCAACGGTCAAGAGTTCAATAGCTTCAAGAAGGGGATGCGAACACAAAATTTTTTCATAAAGTGGCCAATGGTAGGAAAAGACAAAACCACATTTCAAGGTTGTTGATCGACGGGTTTTGGACTGAGAATGAGGGATTAATTAGGCAAGAAATTGACAAAAGCTTTCAGGAACTCCTCGGGAGAAGAAAGGAGTTCAGATGTAAGATGAGTCCAGACATGTGGAACTCCTGTAGAATTAAGGGGAGTGAACACATAGAAGGATGGTTTCAGGAGGAGGAGGTTCTCCAAGCTGTGAAGAGTCTGGGACAGGACAAAGCGCCGGGACTAGATGGTCTCCCAATCTTCTTTTATAGGCTTTATTGGGATGTCATTAAGAAGGATCTTATGAATATTTTTAATGAATTGCACAAAGGAGGGGTGCAGCTGGAGAGATTGAACTACGCCAACGTGATCCTAATCCCAAAAAAAAAAAAAAGATGTGTCAATTATAGAGGATCTAAGGCCAATTAGTCTTCTAAATGGATCCTTCAAGATCGTCACCAAAGTGTTAGCACAAAGGCTCTCTCCAATGATGGAAGGGATTGTGGGTGAATCCCAGAGTGGCTTTATCAGAGATAGAGATATCATGGATAGTGTGGCCTCGGCCCACGAAATAGTGTATAGAGGAAACAGGGACAAGTCGGACGGTTTTCTACTGAAAATAGACTTCCAGAAAGCTTATGATTCTTTAGAGTGGGAATGTGTGGATGAAGCGCTCCATCTAAAAGGATTTGGCAGTAAATGGCGCAGCTGGATCATGAAATGTGTACAAGGGGGAAAGTCGTTTATCCAGGTCAATAATCAATTGGGGAAGGAAATCAAATGTAGGAGGGGTCTCAGGCAGGGAGATCCGCTGTCCTCACTTCTATTCACTATCGTGGCAGACGGGTTGGCAGAGATGATCGGTAGGGGCAAGGAACAAGGGATCATAAAAGGAATTAAAGCAAGAGGTATTCCGCAAACAGTTTCGATTCTACAATATGCAGATGACACGCTATTGTTCGGAGCAGCAAAAGTTGAGGAAATGAAGGCGATTGGGATGGCCCTTCGGTGCTTTAGTGTCTGGTCAGGGATGACTGTTAACCGAGCAAAGTCTTGTATTATCCCGATTAGCGACCAACTATCTATTTCTATCGACTATATTAAGAACTTCTTCGGATGCGAAGTAGGCAAATTTCCGCTAGTCTATCTAGGAATTCCTATTAGACCGGGGGCGCTCCATAGGGAAGACTGGTAGCCATTGATTGATAAAATTGATAAAAAAAACTCTCTGGTTGGAAAGGACAGCTACTAACGTTAGGAGGCAGGATAACGCTATTAAATTCAGTGCTGAGTAGTCTCCCCACTTATCTGATGTCGGTATACAAGCTACCACAGTGGGTTATTAAGAAGATCGACAAGCTCCGTAGAAGATTTCTCTGGAAAGGAACTGAGGAATCCAGCAAAGGGATACCACTTGTCAATTGGGGTAGAGTCTGCAAAAAGAGAGAATATGGGGGTCTGGGGATTCAGAACATAAAGGATATGAACAAAGCGCTGTTGAGTAAGTGATGGTGGAAGATGAAGAGGCGACAGAATAACTGGTGGTGCAAATCTTTTGCCCAATATAGATGGAGAAAGGCAGGTCGTTTCGGGGGTAAAGTATTGTTCGGAAAGTCGTCTCAACTCTGGAAAGGGATTGCAAAAGTGGGGGTCTGCTTCCACTCTAACACTTTATGCAGGGTCGGAAGAGGAAAGGACACTAGATTCTGGCGGGATAAGTGGTGCAGAGATAGGACCCTTATGAACTTATTCCCGGCAGCTGCGAAGGCTACAATTAACACAGATACGGTGGTGGCAGATGTGTGGAAGAACCGGAGGCTCAAACTGATAGTTAAGGGAAATCTATCTAGTAACGCAGTATCAGAACTGACAGACCTAAATCTCTTTATTAGAGAAGAGGGACAGTACATTAGCGAGGACGAGGATAGCAGAAATTGGATGCTAGAGACATCAGGGGAGTTTTCAGTAGCCTCAATGTACAAGCGGCTAAATGACGGTGGACTACGATTCAAGGAGGCTGAAATTATATGGAAGTTGTGGGTTCCACTACGAGTTAAGGTTTTCTCTTGGCTTGTCATTAACGATGCTATTTTGTCAGAGATCAACCTTAGGAGAAGGAATATGCTTACTGATGTCAAATGTGAGGCATGCTCAACTGAGGACGAAGACACGAATCATATCTTATTCTCTTGTTTTAAGGCCAAACTAGTATGGGAGGTAGTCAGCTTGGGGTTTGGGGTCTTAGAGAGTCCATCGTCTACCTCAGAGGTCTGGGGTCGCTGGTGGGTAGATTTAGTTAGAAAATAGGATAGAGAGGCTTGGGGGGTGATGGCAGCAGCGACTATGTGGTGTTTGTGGTTATGCAGAACTGATTTATGTTTTCGCAATATTAGCTGCACTTTTTCGGTCATTATGCATAAAATTATATCTCTATCTCGTGATTGGACAGGTAATAGGGGAGCAATGAAGAGGCACCGGATGGAAGAAGAAGATTAGAGAAATCAGGCTGTAGCAGAGCAATGGGCAGGATCGAGTAGGGAGTTCTATTGGTCCTGGGAGTGGCAGCTGTGAGTGGTGAAGTCTCAAGGTTGGGGAATTGGCATACTTCCCGTGTATCTTTATTGCTTTGCTAGACTATCTTTCTTTTTCTTTCTCTTTTGATGTGCTTGTCTTTACTTCAGCATCGATGTACTCTTTTGGATGTTTGGATGGTTGGCATGTAAATAGTACTACTATGTTTCTTTAATTTCGCATTAATGAAGCGATGACTGGGTTATCTTTTTATCAAAAACACGTATATTATATGTATTACAGGTTAAGAGAGGCCGACCAAATACACCCTTCTTCATCATTATTAGGAGATAAATATAGTTGTGAAATAACTGACATCATCATCTACAAATAATTGTAGTGGTGGCAATCAGGTCGATCAGGCCGGATTGGGTTGAACCCGTGCGGGTCGAACTCAAGTCAGAGCGTGTTCAGGTCGAGTTGAGACCTTAACTGGATTGGGCCGGGCCGGGTTGGAAAATGGTAGGGTAGACCTGGTCGACCTGCGAATCCAAACGGGTCGATCCGGATTGCGGGTTGGCCCGGTTGAGATTTTTTGATATTTTATTTTTTTTCGACTAAAAATAAATAAATAAATAAATATATATATATATATATATATATATATATATATATATATATATATATATATCTACTATTTTAATGGGAGAGTTGGGGTTTGTTACCAAACAAATCCTAACTTTGTAACTAAACAAACACGTGTAATACACATTCAAATTAAATTCAACAAATACAAACATTTGTAGACAAACAAATCCATGTATTGTCCGTGCATATCTAATATAAAGGAGGTATTTGTTTTGCTAGACCAGGTTGAAGTTTTTACTTTTAATAATAAATATATTTATTAAAACGTGGAAATTACTAGTTATATTATAATGGGAGAGTTAGGGTTGTCATTTGTCAACATACAAACTCGTGCGTTGCAATAATTTTAAAATGTATTTCAATAAAAACAAACAAATAAAAAAATCTGCCTATTTAAAATGTGCAACACACGTGCAAAATAATTTTATAATATTTTTCAACACTAAATATACACAGATGTTGCACGTACAACTCAAATTCTACTTATAAATATGTGCATTGCACGTACAAATTGTAACTTTTCTATCAAAATATATTTTTTTCAATTACGTGCAACGCACGTCCAACTCCAAAACTATTCCTTAACACGTAAATCGCACATGAAAATCCTCCAACTCTTATCAAAACGTGCATCGCACGTGAAAAATACTAGTATATATAATTGTAATAAGAGTGAAAGAGTGAAAGTATATATAATTGTTGAGCGGGTTGAATTTACGAACTTGATGACCCGGGTTGACCCGGATCGACCCACCGCTTCAACCCGAACCCGAACCGCCTAATTGCGGGCCGGGTTCGTATGGGCGGGTCGTTAGTCAACCAGATCCGTTTGCCATCACTATCTACAATCAACTTGATCCAAAATTAAGTACTTTTTTGTTGGAAAAAAAACAAAAACATTACCAACAACTAAAGGGAAATTTTTGTACTACTAGAAGACTTGTACTTAGAGCTCATATATATAAACCTAACCCCCAAACCCAAACAAGAAGACTAGTAGAATTAGAAGGAATTCTCAGAACTGAGAGAACCAAAGATGATTCAAAGTGCAGGATCAGTCATAGCCAGCATCATGTTCATATGGGCAATGGCGCGCCAGTTCTTTCCGCGCCATTTTGAGACATACGTAACGAAATACACAAACAAAATCGTCTACTACTTCTACCCTTACATCGAGATCACGTTTCCCGAGTACAGTGGGGAGCGGTTCAAGCGAAGCGATGCCTACAGTGCGATCGAGTCATATCTTTCTGGGTCGTCCACGGAGAAGGCGAAGAGACTCAAGGCAGAGGTGGGAAGGGAGGGCACTGGGCTTATATTGAGCATGGATGAGCACGAGGAGGTGACCGATGAGTTTGGAGAGGCTAAGGTTTGGTGGTATTCCTCGAAGATTACCAGGAAGACTCAGACACTGTCTGTTTATCCTGCTCCTGAGGACAACAGGTAGGTATTAGTCGATCCCTTAAATTACGTCGTTTTTCTGTTTGTCTGCTCAATTCCTATAATCATATATTTAAGAGCATCCAAAGTCTCATTGTTTAAAAAATACATATAGTATTTGGTCAATTCAACGCAATCGTTGATAGGTATTTTTTACCCATTTAATATATATAAAAATTCAGACGAAACTTCACTTTGCTTCCCACGATTTTAAAGAATTTTTTATGATTTTTTTATTAATTAAAAATGTTATTTAAAATAAAAAAATAATATTTTTAAAAAAAAGGGTGCGCCCCTCCGTTGGACACAAGTTGCGTCCAAGGAGCTCCTTGATTGAATTTCATTTATTAAATGTTTTTTTTTTAAAAAGTCGTCGGACGCAATGTGAAGTTGCGTCTGCCGATTTAAAAATAATATTTTTCAAGCAATGGAACTCGAAGTTGCGTCCTTTAAATTATGCATAATTCTCATTTCCGCTCTCATTTATAGCAATTTACTGTAGCAAAATATGCAAAATATGCATATTTAGAAAATGACTGCAACGATATTTTTGAGAAAATAAGCATATTATGCATATTTAGCAAACGACTACAGATGCTCTAACTGTCCTAGTTAGAATCAATTCTTCGCAGTATGTTGAGAAATTCTACGATACTACTATGCTTTGCGCGCGCAAAAAAAAAACAAAAAACAAAAAACAAAAAACAACCCGTCTAGTTCCAGATACAAAAATTTTTTGAGAAAATTCCTAATCTACTCTTTAAACAGGCACTTCAAGCTAATCTTGGCTGCTCAATTCGTACAATCAAATTAAAACAATTCTCGTATTTGGGAAAAAAAATATATTTGCAATATATATGAATTAAGTAATGGATAAATTGCAGAAAATACTGGATATTACTATACTCTTTTTGCAGAAAATGCCCTGTACGGTTACAAAACACCTGATTTTTTCAAAATCCGCTGTGTGAACAGGTACTACAGGCTAATCTTCCACCAAGCTCAGAGGAAGCTCATTCAAGATTCCTACCTCACGCACATAATGGATCAAGGGAAGGCTATTCAAGTTCAAAAGCGCCAACGCAAGCTCTACACTAACAACTCCAACTATGATCGCTACGTTTACAGGAAGCTTGAATGGAGTCATGTTCCCTTTGAGCACCCTGCCACATTCAAAACCATTGCGATGGACCCTATAAAGAAGCAGGAGCTAATGCAAGATCTTCTCACTTTCAGCAAAAGCAAAGAGTACTATATGAAGGTTGGGAAGCCATGGAAGCGCGGTTACTTGCTTTACGGTCCACCAGGGACTGGAAAATCCACTATGATTGCTGCTATGGCGAATTTAATGGATTATGATGTGTATGATCTTGAACTGACTGCCGTGAAGAACAATACGCGTTTGAAAAAGTTGCTGATTGAGACTACGAGCAAGTCTATCATTGTGATTGAGGATATCGATTGCTCATTGGATTTGTCCGGGAAAAGGAAGGAGAACCAGGGGGAACAGACCGAGGAGGAAAAGGCGAAGGCAGCGTTGAAGAGCGATGATAAAGAGGCTAGTAAGGTATATTAATTAATTACAACTCAAATGGTTGCATGAGTTCCTTTCTATTACATTTTTTTTTCTTCTTTTCTTTAATGGATAGTATAACGTAACATGCGTACCCTGATCGATATACTTGGGAATTTTTGTTAACCAACCAACCAGGTAACATTGTCGGGACTTCTTAACTTCATTGATGGCTTGTGGTCGGCTTGCGGAGGAGAAAGGCTGATCGTGTTCACGACTAATTATGTTGAGAAGCTGGATCCTGCGCTTGTAAGGAGAGGGAGGATGGATATGCACGTCGAGCTGTCTTATTGTAGTTTTGAAGCGTTCAAAGTGCTTGCTAAAAACTACTTGAACATTGAAGATCATGAATTGTTCGGAGAGATAAAGAGGCTGATAGAAAACAACGAGATTACTCCTGCGGATGTGGCTGAGAACTTAATGCCCAAAAGCCTTGACGGGGTTGACATTCACCATGTCAATACTTGTTTGAGTAAGCTTGTTCTCGTTCTTAAGGAATGTAAGTTGAAGGTTGAGGAGAAGGCAAAAGAAGAGACAGCAAAGGCAGCGAAGAAGGCAGAAGAGGAGGCAGCAAATGCAGCGAAGAAGGCCGAAGAGGAGAAGAATGTTGAGAAGGGGGCAGAAGAGAATGGTGTTGTACTAGGCGAGAAGAACAAATCGGAGTAGAATGGGAGCGAAAAAGAGGTCACAGCTTAGCTAGAGATGAAATGCTTATGAATTCGGAGAATATATAAGAAACCCAACGATTTATTTTCGCATTCAATAACCAAATACAGCACGCTCTATTAGCTTTTCTTCTTTCTCAGTGTATCTCAGTGTGTTAATCTCTAAAGAGTTGGTACTAATAAGTGACACCAACTACATATATAAATCTGTAACTAGTGATATAGTAACTCACTAGATTGTATGGCTTGATATAATGTTAAATTGTACCAATAAATTACCATATTTGTTTTGATTTAGTAATAGTATAGCTTAAATTCCAAACTTCCCCAAGTAAGAAAAAGCATCAAGGATGCACTACGAAACAAAATAGTAGTCAGAAAAGTATTGACATAAAAATGTGCGATTGGGATCATTTTAAGTGCATGGTTGACTATTAATTACACAACTTTAACTCCGGATATAATAATATAGTTCGTTGTCTGGTTATACTTCCAGCGATAACTACTGCCATGGATTGTCAAATTAGGGTTAGCCGGATGGGAAACTGGATTGGGGATTCGAGGAGAGATGCTGAACAAGCTCATAATGGAAAACTGGATTGGGAGTTTTGAGAAGGTAAATGTGTTGAAAAATAATCAATGTGGGCTCACATATGTGACTAAATGTATGATTGCTATCCTAAAGTCTAACCCAAATTAAAGTTATCTAATCAAGATTAAGTAATGGGTTAAAAGCATATAATTTAAAGTGTGATATAATACGTGTAGAGACCGTAAAGTAAATTTCTTATTTTGTGATGGGCAAAATTGGAAATCAGTATTTATCAATTAGGGTTATGGTCCCCTATATATACGCATCTTCTTGTTCCATCTCTCATCCCATCAATAGAAGAATAGAGAGACTTCTCTCATAGAAGTGCGTATCATATAGGAAGATCCAAACCCTTCGCGCAATCTCCAACAATGGCTTCAGGTTAGTGCTTCCGCTTTTAATGTTCTTCTTCTTTTAATTTAGCAAAGATCTATAGTATCAGGATTTAGGATTTTATATTAAAGCACTTTTGCAACATGATTAAGATCTAGAATCATAGAAATATGTTTTGGGTTATTATTAATGTTTTATGCATGTTCTTAAGTGTTCATAAAATTCCAACAATTGGTATCAGAGCCATCTTTGCTGGATTAATTGAAGAAATTTAGGATTTCTTGTTTAAAGAAATTTAGGGTTTCTTGCTTAAGAAATTTAAGAAATTTAAGGTTCTATTTGATCTTCCCGTTTAAGAAATTCGATTGATGCATTTAATTGATAAAAGGAATTGGGTTAAATTTCGTTCAAATCTAAAAAAAATTTATAAAAAAAAAAAAATTCAAAACCGTAAGCAAGTTTTTTTTTTTTTTTTAAATATGGTTTTGGAATTTGGATGATCTGTCTGTTGATGTGGTGATATGACACTTTCTGAGAAAGATTGGAGATCTTTGATTTCGTTTAAACTTTTTTTTGGTTATGATTTTATAAACTAATTCGTGGGTCCCATCCATGGTTTAGCAAGTGTGGTTTAGTATTGATTGAAGGAAATCAAAAGGCTGTTGATTGCTGTTGTATATGATATAATGAATTAGCTAAATTATGTCATGCTTTAAATTCTAATCAGCTGCAGATTTGAATTAAGTTGTTCAAACCCTATATATAATAAACATCTTCATGATGTTAATCTGTTACTAGGTTGGATCATAACTGAGTAGAGGCATTAAAAAGAAGATTAGATTAGTTTCACTTATCAAGAACTAAATAAGAAGCCTGAATGTATTGTACGATGGTTAATATGATGATGTCATCAAAAGATGAGGGTCTCTCAGGATAAATTTCGGAAATGATATGTGGTATTTGAATTGATGTGACTTCTCACTTGGTTACTTTGCCATAATGCAGTTTAATATATTTTTTTTCAACCAATTGTGCTGTTGGTTGAACCAATAATGTCCTTTTTTGTTGTTGTGTTGCAAATACATATCTCTATGCAACCCCATATAGTCATTTCAAACAATATTCATGTTTTGTTTACAAATTGTACATGTTTAATATTTTAAGTGAATTAATTGAAGCATGATGACACCAAAGTGTCCTCTCTTGTGAAGATTATTCATGAAAAATATTAAATGTTGTGCAAGTGTATGTCCATGCGAGTATTGATCGACCCAAAGGCAGGTCTATACTTGGCCGGATTACATCTGCACTTGTGATGGTAAACATGTGATAATTATAAGGTTGCACTTGTGAATAATAAATCGATCCAAAGAGAGTTTTGTTATTGCACATGCATTATTATCAATGTTTGATCATTACATCAAGAGTATCACTAGCAGTTAATATTACTCTCCAAAGACTTGATATTAATGTTGCACTTGATATCTTGAGATGTGATGTACAATTATTTGGTTTTGAATATTGATTGATTTTTGTGAATTATATGGTCATTTGTTCTCATTAAGTTAATATTGCTGCGGTGTCTGCCGACATTTCACTCGTAGAAAATACTACAGTCGCAATAGAAATTTTCCTTGTAGAAGAGTACAATTCCATGGTTAGTGTACATTTGTAAGGGATTTTTCTTCATTCTCTTGTAATTGTGCTATTGCGAAATCTTTCCTGGTTAATGTACACATTCGCAACGGGATTTTAACTATCCCTTGCGAATATTAGCCACAATAGAATATCTGCAATGGAAGTTGTACCTTGCTATCCCCATATATAAGAGAATATCTACAACAAATTCGTCTCTTGCAAATGTGTTTTAAAAGAAATTTTTCCCGTTGCTGATGTACTATTGCCACAGAGATCTGCAAGATGCTGATTCCCTTGCTATTGCTACCTCGCGAATACAATTGCACATATTTTTTCTTCATTACTGATTATATTTGAATGGCTTAACCAAATTTACAAATTAAAACAATATATTTTTACAATGAAGAACATATAATTATTTCACATATTAATTCACACAATTATATAAAGAAAACACAATAATGCAAAATAAGTTTGAATATTATATAATTCAGAACTAGGGCTGCAAACGAGCCTACAATACGACTTACATAAGAATTAAGTTTTTAGACATAAATAGATCTCTATTCGCTAACACAACCTACAATACGACTTACATAAGAAACAAAATGCTAAACAAATACAGTATACACAGATACAGTATACAGAATCTAATCATCTATGTTACACTGCCTTAGCTGCCTACAATCAAATAACATGCTATTTCCACAAAAGTGCATGTTAATCATAATTAAAATCTGATGAAGTTCACAGATGTTATCTCTGATGATTGTACTAACTAGTACCATGTTGTTATATGACTATGCAGCTAGACAATGCAGTGAAGAGTCGAAGCGTGTCGGTGATGCGGGACCATTTCAGCAACACTGTGCTTGTCTTGCAGCAAGTGGTGGTTACTCTTGTTCCTCGTGACTCAGAAAATGTAGCAGTGACAAAAGAGTTGGAAGATCTTACTCCTTATGGAAGGAGGGTTTAATGTAAATAAGAAACTCCTAATACCATGGAAATGGGGAGGGAGGAAATGAGCATCCAAGTGTAGTAAACATTGTAGCTTTTATTCTCAATTATGTAGTTTTGTAAATTTGAATGAAGTACTCTTCCATCAAACAAATTGCAGGAAACACTTTCAGGTCAGTGCATTAAGAGTTCGGATTTCTCTAAGCCCATCTTGCACCATAAAGGAGGAGATCCCATGAACATGAATTTACGAAAGTTGTTCGTATAATAGATCTTCAAGTCATCCTAGTGATTGCCAGGGCCGCTGAACATGAACGCCTAAAAAAAAATAAAACCAACGACAATTAGCTTTTTTTTCGTTCATAGATTTTACATGGTTTGAGTGACTTAATTTTCAAAAGCATAACAACTATCTGCTCCTGACTTACAACAGGTTTCTACTTAACAATGCAAGAAACTAGCAAAAGCTTACCTGGTTTGAATTAGGTAGAATAGCATTAAGGAGTTCGTCATTGATCAACACCGGCAAAGGAAGCATTCGACTCATTATGCCAGGCATATTGTTCATGCTGCAAAATTTATAGACAATATATTACCCATCGACATAATCAAGAACAAGTACAAAATCCATAAAAGTAGGGGCTTAAGTGGGGAGTACTTAAAAAGGAAAAGAAGTTGAACGATGTCATACTTATTCAGGACCCTTGTGATGTTGTTTCTAACATGACAGAAGAGATCGACATTCTCTTGTATCTGCATTGAGGGAAAGGTGAAACAGAAATTACAAATAATCCATGGCTTTCTTTGTTTGATACAGTACAAAGAGAGAATAGGAGATAAAACCTAAATTTGTTAATATTAAATATTTGCATATACTGGACCGCGGAAACTACAATTTAAGTTTTGCTCAAGGACCCAACAATGCCAACACCATCTATCAAAAGCCTGTTTATAAACTTGCAGCGAATAAAATCACCTAATATAAATCAGAATTCAACTAGAATGCAAAAATCATATGTTAAAAGGGTGTAGCAGTAGGCATCAAGGAATCACCATCACAGGCATGCTTCCCATGACAATCTCCTTCTTGGTATCACTCAATACTCTTTTGGAGATATAAGGATCCATCCCAGCTTTCCCAGCTTTCCCAGATTTCCCAGTTTTAGCTTTGTCGCACTTCTCTAATATATAGACCTGCAAATTAAGGATTGGTATTTGATGTGAATCATAATTCAAATTTTCAAATAACTACAGAGAAAACATATAAAATCAAGTTATTAAAAGAGATTACAGAGTGGCAAAACATAATTAAAAGGAATTATAACCCCAAAAGGACATGATGAATTATAAACAAGCAATGTACTTAATGAAATTAAAATTGACTGATGGTTTTATGGACATCTACAAGCCAATCGAGCATACATGTCATCAGGAAATCTTCGCCTATAATTAATAAACAGAAAAAATATACAGAGTTGGTTGACCTAGCAAAGGAATACTTCAATAGCATTAAAGCATTTATGATTCTTCAATATGTTCAAAGCACATTGAAACAGAGTAAGGTATATATAAACTAAATAAACAAGTAATGTTTTGGATTATTCTCACCATAGTACGAAATTCCTTTAACATAGTTACAGTACAAAGTTACACAGTATGTCAACATTATTTGCAAAAAAACAAAGGAAAAAGACGCACCTGCACCCTCACTTCCACCTTCAATCTCGTCATCTTCTACGGGGCAGTCAGCTTTGTGGTCTGATTTATTGCAGGACTCATTGATTTCCATTTGTTTCCTATAAAAGATGTTAAAAACAATATACACAACAAGTATGATCAACAATACATATAGTTACGTTTCAAAATTAAACAGTATGGCTTACCTCAAAGCAAGGCAATGAAGGGTTCCGATGACTCGGTCAGCCTGGTCAGGGCGGCGGACGTAGCTGTCGCAGATGTTGAAGAGGATGAGCGGGTGGATCTTGGCCGTTAGGCTGGTGGACGACGGGTGGAATTGGATCACCGTCGCTGCCACTTGATTCGCCGCCGCCATTTCTGTCTCTCTCTATCTCACTCTTCCGATTTGAGAATCCAACGGAGAAGAAGATGGATGATAGGGTTGGGGGTTTTGGTTTTGGTTTTTTTTTTATTTCTAGGGTTTGTGAGATTGGAAAATGGGAATGGGGAGAGGCCTGATGGTTATTGGGAGTGTTGCCGGTTTATGGAGTGTTACCAGTTTTGATTTTTTTTTTCTTTTTTTGCCCGCTCAATATTTGAGAAGTATGGGTATCTTTTTAGCATCAAATTGTTGAGCAGCAAAATTATATGTGTAAAGCACGTGTTCATACTTAATTTATTTTAAAATTTAAATATTTTATTTCTACTTTGGTAATGGAATATTGTTTGTTACAATTGTTCCCTTGTAATTATCAACTCCTGCAACAATTCAATAGAATCTCTTGTGGATGTTAAAACATTTGCAATGGATGAGTTTGTTGTGATTAATTTATTGTTGATGGTAGCACCAACAAGGAATTTTTTGTGCTTGCAAATAATCCATTATTATTGCAAGGTTTTCTACTAGCGTTTTCTAGGTGCATAGATCTAGACCTTGCATGGATTAAGACACTCATTTCTGTTACAGATTCAAGTTCTCTTTATGAGAAAATAACTTTTGAGAAATGAGAGTGTTCTAGTCGCATTGGTCTTCTAGTCATAATGAAAACCATTTCAGAAACCTTTAGATGTGTTAAAGAGACCAATCTTAAAGATTAAAAGTACTCATTCGGCTAACACATTTAAGGTAAAGGGCAAAAGAAAGAAATTTGAGTTCCCCAAGAATAATGCTGCTAAAGGTCCAGAACAAAAAAAAAAAAAAAAAAAAATCCATATATGGTTATGAATTGATAGACTTTGCCCATAGAAATTTGTGTGGGATAGTTGTGCTTGAATTTTTGGTTAGAATTATGATGTTCAATTATCTGTTATGTTTTTAATTAATCAGTAGATAGATATGGTTCAATTATGGTTTTGTTATCATAGATATTATCTTGAAATTATCCACTACAAATAAAGTAAAATTATGATATTAAGGAAAAGATAAAATTTTGGGAAACAATTAAATTCAAATTTTGGTTTTGGTTTATCTTATGAATGTCTAATATTTTGAATAGTTTAATTGAAACAAAATGTCGCCAAAGTGACCTCTTTTGTGTAGATTAATTTATTTAAAATATCAAGATGATTGTGTGTTTGTAATTCATGCATTTATTAACTGACCCAAAGGTAAGTTGATATTTGGCCGAATTTCATACACATCTGTGGTAATAAATATGTGACAATTATAAGGTATTCCATGTGAACAATAAGTCAGTTCAAAGAATGACTTGTTGTTTGACAGGATTTATTGTCAATATTTGATTACTACAACAAGAGTACCGCTTACAGTTAATGTTACTGTCTAAAGACTTGATATTAACGTTGTGCTTGGTATCTTGAGATGGGATTAACCATTATTTGAATTTATTGTTTTATATGGATTTTCATGTGAGCTTATTTTGATTGTTTTTTTGTTCTATATTCAGCTAGTTTATCATCTGCTACCTCAATAACTGCTAACATCAATTTTGTTCCCATGATTAATGGGAAAAATATCAAGGATTAGAAAAGGACTCTTAAGGATATGGTAAGGAGTATGATTACCTGAGTCCCTCTGGGGAGAAGCATTAAAGACAACAGCTTACATTCTCAATAAAGTACCACCTAAAGCAGCTGCAAAAACATGTTATGAGCTTTTGACAGGTCGAAAGCCTAGTCTAAAACACTTTCACGTTTGGGGATGTCCAGCTAAGGCAAGGCCTTACAGGCCACCTGAAAAGAAATTGGACTCCAAAACAGTGAGCATCTACTTTATTGGTTATTCTGAACGATCTAGGGGCTATAAGTTTTATGATCCCACGCTTAGGAATATTTTTGAGACAGGAACTGCAACATTTTTTGAGGAAGTTGAGTTTGGGGGGAGAAATAAAGTCAGGAACATTGCTTTTGAGGAGGAATTGGATTCAATTACAAATCCAATTCCTACTATCACTTTTGACAATATTCAGGTTTCCACGCCTATTATTGATCAATAAGTGAATCTGGAACCTCAACAAGATAATGTTGAACAACCTCCCATTCAAGATGAGGTAATTGTTCCAGAAGAACAAACTCAACAACCTCAAGAACCAGTGCCATTAAGGAGATCCACGAGAGAAAGGGAGAATGCTATTCCGGATGATTATATTGCATTTCTCCAAGAACATGAGGATGACAATGGAATGATGGAAGATGATCCAATCATATTTCATCAGGCCATGAAAGGTTGTAACTCTCAAAAGTGGATGAATGTCATGTATGAGGAGTATAAGTCTATGCAAGACAACAAATTTTGGGAACTTGTCCCATTACCAGAAGGTGCAAAACAATTGGTTGTAAATGGATATTTAAGACCAAGAGGAATGCAAATGGTAATGTGGATAGGTATAAGGCATGTCTTGTAGCTAAAGGCTATACTCAGAAAGAAGACATTGATTTTACAGAGACTTTCTCTCCAGTTTCATCGAAAGACTCATTTAGGACAATTATGGCAATTGTTGCTCATCTTGATCTTGAGCTACATCATATGGATGTCAAGACGGCGTTTCTCAATGGCGACATTGACGAGACAATTTATATGGTGCAACCAGAAAATTTTGTGTCGGGAAATCCAAAGAATATGGTTTGCAAATTGACAAAATCTATCTATGGACTCAAGCAAGCTTTTCGTCAATGGTACCACAAGTTTCATCAAGTAATTATCTCATTTGGTTTTGAGATGAATGTAGTTGATGATTGTGTGTATCACAAGTTCAGTGGGAGTAAGCATATATTCCTAGTTCAATATGTCGATGACATATTTCTTACCACTAATGATATAGATTTATTGCATGAAAGTGAAAGATTTCTGTCCAAACATTTTGAGATGAAGGATCTTGGGGATGCCTCTTTTGTATTAGGAATTCAGATACACCGAGATCATTCTCGAGGTATTCTAGGATTATCACAAAAGGGATACATCGATAAAGTACTCAAAAGATTTTGGCATGCAAGATTGTAGACCAGGGGATACCCCTGTTGCTAAAGGAGACAAATTTAGTCTCAATCAGTGTCCTAAAAGAAACCTTGAAATTCAGGAAATACAAAAGATCCCCTATACATCAGTTATTGGGGGTCTAATGTATGCTCAAGTATGTACGCGTCCGGATATTGTGTACATTGTTGGAATGTTAGGCAGGTATTTAAGAAAACCTCGTATGGACCATTGGATAGCAGCCAAGAGGGTCATGAGGTATCTTCAGAGAACAAAAGACTACATGCTCACATATAGGAAATCAGATCATTTGGAGGTCATAAGGTATTCTGATTCTGATTTCACTAGGGTGCCAAGATAGCAAAAAGTCTGCATTAGGCTATATTTACCTGTTAGCTGGAGGAGCTATATCCTGGTAAAGTGTCAAACAGACACTTATAGCTTCTTCCACTATGGTAGCAGAGTATGTAGCATGCTATGAGGCATCAAATCATGGAATATGGTTGCGGAATTTTGTCACTGGGCTGCGGAATTTGGAAAATATAGAAAGACCACTCAAGTTATTTTGTGACAATAAGTCAGCAGTGATATATTCCAACAACAACAGGAGTTCGACAAAGTCGAAACATATTGACATAAAGTTCCTAGTTGTGAAAGAAAGAGTGCAAAGTGGACAGATGTCTATAAAGCACATTGGGACAAACTCCATGATAGCGGATCCGCTCACAAAGGGATTACCACCCAAGGTCTTTTATGAGTATACTGCTCACATGGGTGTTGTATTATTTGAGGATATCATGATTCAGTGGGAGTTTGTATTTTATTTGTATTATGTTTGTGTGAGACATTTATACATTTGGTTATTTTCTGATCAGAAATAAAGAATTCAGTTTTCTCACTTATTTGTCATATTTTGGTTCTGACCTCACTTAAGTTTTAAAGAGGACCAGTTGGAAATAGGCATGTGTATAGATCACATTACATGAAATTTCCATGCTACACATTCACACTTGATCTATGTCATTTGATTATGTTGATATATGTGACCATTGATGAATTTAGTTACGATAAATGTAACGAAAATTGCTTTGATCCTATATTTACATGATTAATGGACGAGATTGTTTGGCCATGCTTTTGGTTATGATAGCAAAATTTTGAGCTCATAAAGTATGTACATTTATAAGGAGTAACATATGTGGCCCAAGTGGGAGATTGTTGAAAAATAATCTATGTGGGCTCACATATGTGACTAAATGTATGATTGCTATCCTAAAGTCTAACCCAAATTAAAGTAATCTAATCAAGATTAAGTAATGGGTTAAAAGCATATAATTTAAAGTGTGATATAATACGTGTAGAGACTGTAAAGTAAATTTCTTATTTTGTGATGGGCAAAATTGAAAATCAGTATTTATCAATTAGGGTTATGGTCCCCTATATATACGCATCTTCTTGTTCCATCTGTAATCCATCAACAGAAGAATAGAGAGACATCTCATAGAAGTGCGTATTATATAGGAAGATCCAAACCCACTGCGCAATCTCCATCAATGACTTCAGGTTAGTGCTTCCGCTTTTAATTTTGTTCTTCTTTTAAATTAGCAAAGATCTATAGTTTCATGATTTAGGATTTTATATTAAAGCACTTTGTAACATGATTAAGATCTAGATTCATGGAAATATGTTTTCGATTGTTATTAATATTTTATGCATGTTCTTAAGTGTTTATAAAATTCCAACAAAATGTTGAAGGGATTATCTTAATATATAATGTCCCTTCCCGTTCCATCTAATGCATACTATATATGTTGCACGAAAACTTATATTTGGTAGACGGATCATGTCATTCACTCATCTCGGACACCGGAATCCAACATGATACTAGATCTTTTAGGGTAATTTTCAAAGACATGCAAAAGTGCCGCTTTCTCTGAAGTGTTGTCGCATTAGGCACTATTGGGCAAGATCTACTTTGTGTGTCATGTCGAATGGTCTCAATGTCGGAATGTCCCTATCCATGCTTTTAACAATGCAAACAACTAGAGTTGCATGGAAACTTTTAACAATGCAAACAACTATAGGGGTGGTATTCGGGCCTACCGGGTCAAAACCTGGCAAGTTTGAGCCAGGCCCGGGTTGGGTGTAATTGCTGGCCGGGCCAAGGGAGAAAAGGTGGGGTCCGGACCTGGCCCCCAGCTCGGGGGTCGAGCTGGTTCATCGCCGACCGAGCCATAATTTATTTTTTAAAAAACAAAGATAAAGGAAAAAAGAAAATTGTTCACAATTGTCAAAAACATATCGATAAAAGAGATATTCATAAATTATTTTTATGAATTACAAAGTTGAATATATAATCAAATAGATTAGTAACATTTCATACAAATTTTATCAAATTACAATCTAAGAGAAACATTTATATTTAGAGATCAAGATAACCTCTATTTAGATTGAAGAGAAGGGATTTGTGAAAATGAATGAATGAAATGAGGTTGTATATATATAGAATATGTATATTTTACAGGTTTTCCAAAATACCCCAAAAAACTAGCTAGTATAGTACCATTGGGAGTTAGTTTAGTAATTATATAAACCTAATTTTCTATATAAAAAAATCAGAAAAAAATTCTTTAAAAAATTTACACTGCAACTGTACTGGGCCCGCGGGCTGGGCCTGCTCGGACCCGGCCGGTTCATACCGGTCCCAGTTCAAGCCGGGCCGGTTCACTCGCGGGCTGGGCCCGTTTCAAGTTTTTTTAGGTTTTCAACGGGCTGGATCACACCGGTCGATATTGCAGGTTGGGCCCGATTCAGCCCAAGTTTGGGCGGGCTAGGCCGAGTTGCAGACCGAGCGGGCTGGCCCGGCCCTGATGCCACCCCAAGACAACTAGTTCGGTTGTCTACAAATTGTACACCTACGATTAATTAGGGTCATAAGCTGACTTCCCAAGTCAACCCCTCCAACTCTTTGATTAAGAGCATCTGTAGTCGCCGATTGCTATTTTTTGGGTATTTGGCAATTGGAAACCGTTAAAATGGCTTTGCGCTACAGTTGTCGATTGCCAAAATTTGGGTATTCGTAAATTTTCAAATCTCAGGCGAAAGACGAATTATCTTCTGAGAAAAAAATCAATTATAATTTTTTTTTTGGAACGGACGGGAAAAGATTTCCCGTCCATCCAATTTTTTAGAAATAAAAAAAACCAAAAAAACCATGGTTGGAAATCCTTCCCTCTTTCATTTTTCATTTTTTTAATATATGGGCGAAAATTGATTTCCCGTCTCTACTATTTTTTTAATAAAATTTTCGATCGGACGAAAAAATAAATTTCGTCCGATACTTCACTGTTTTGCCAAATTCTCTCTCAGAATTTTTTTTTCGTTCGATGCGACAGACTATATACCCTTTTTCGTTTGCTAAATTTTTCAAAATCTCATTTCGTCTGTCAAATATGGTTGGTCATTGTTCATAAAAAACCGGCCAAGGACTACAGCGTCTTCATTCTCTTTTTTTTTTTAATTTGGAAATTTGAAAGACCGTGTACATATGCTCTAAGGGTCATAAGCTGACTTTCCAAGTCAACCACTCATGACTTTCTAGGAAGACAAGGAGAAGTAATCAAAGGAATTTTTTCCCAAAACGACCCTTTTTGGTAATGTTTTTTCCAAACCGTCCTACTTTTTTTTTTATTTCCCAAAGCGCCCCACTCGGTCTTTGAAAGACCGAGTCTAGTTAAAACTAGCTCGGTCTTTCAAAGACCGAGTCTTGCACTTCGAAAAATCGAAGAGCAAGACTCGGTTTTTAAAAGACCGAGCTATTTTTAACTAGACTCGGTCTTTAACTAGACTAGGTCTTTTAATCTGTGAAATTTTTTCATTTTGATTGAAGAAAGACCGAGTCTTGGTATGTTTAGAACGGTCTTTGAAAGACTGACTGTGATGTTTAATTATTTTCAGAGGGCAGCTTTGTCTCTGGAATTGATTGAACTCAAGACTCGGTCTTTCAAAGACCGAGTCTTGAGGCTGATTGCAAAAATGACATCGGTCTTTGAAAGACCGAGTATTGAGCTGATTGATTTTTTTTGAAACTTCAAGACATTCAGAACAACAACAACAACATTGCTACAGCCAGTTCAACATTCAGAGCTTATTGAGCTGATGCTGATTGAGATTTTGCTACAGCAAGTTCAATATCTTTTAAAGCATCTCCCTTTTTGCTACAGCCAGATTTTGCTACTCCCCTTCACAACCACATCTCAACCACAACAACAACAACAACTTCTCAACCACATCATCTTCACAACCACATCAACAATTTTGCTTTACACTAGACATTCTTTAACTACCACAACCAATTTTCACAAGCATCCAAATCCCAAGGTTTTGCTTTAAACTAGACATTCTTTAACTAGACATTCAGAACATCACAACCACATCAACAATTTTAATAACTAAGAACATTATAAAAAAACTACAAAATCAAACTAACTAAAAATATTACAACACCTACCAAATTCAAAATATTACAACAAACTAACATCAACATAACATCAAAAGTCAAGGGTCAGGTGTGAAGAAGTTGGTGGGTCTTCGTTGTCGTCTACCACGTTGTGGAGTTGCTTGTGTTAGTGCGGACAACGGGATGTTCTCCTCTTCTTGAATCTCACCCCCAACTTCTTATTGTATATCATCCCCTTCAATCTCAGGCTCTGCTTGTTCTTCGTGTTCTGAATCGCTTTGAGGTTGAGGTGGGGACCTTCAAACAACTCTCTTTCGTCGTACACCAGAACGGTCGCTCGTTCGATGTGTGGGAGACCTTAGTATTACATCTAATGTTGCGCCCTCCCCCACAAGATCAGCTTGTGCACGGCAACAAGATAACATCTCCCGTACGGTATCCTTCGCCTGATCGGCGATGTTGCTATTCAACATAGTTGCACATTTTTTTGTAAGGGACCAAGTCTGGATCAACAGAGAAACATGAAAAGTTGAATGATTAGGTTACTTACAAATACACATATATATATGAAACCAAATTTATATATAAACTTTAACAATTTAAAACGAAACTTTAAAACTTACAAAATTCCGAATATTGGATCCCTTCGGTTGGTACATCGGGAACTTAACGGAATGTTGATCTGCTGGTTCGGTCCCTGGTCAACGGATCGGGACTACCACTCCAGCAGGAGTCTGCAACGTTGGAGAGATGAAACGTCTAGTGACTCTCTCGTACCAAGCCATGTACATCCCATGCACCGAGAGGTCAAACGGTGGAATGTCACCGATGATTTCTTAAAAACGGTGAACATTCCATCTCTGAACGTATTCGAAGAAGCAAGCGGGTGACCGGGGGTACGGCCCATTCCTGTGATGTTGTGCATCTCGGCATTGAATGGCACGGCAACTGGAATCCCTTGGTGAAGACCAAACTGGCGTAACACTCTATCGGGGTAGTAAAACTCGACAACCCCAAAGTTGATTAACGGTGCTTTCGTGAGCCACAAATCATGCATGTACGTGCAAATAGGCGGCAGTCGAATCAGTCGCTCCTCTGTGTAAGGAGACCACACTACACAGTCAGCTGCCAACCTATCGAGCTCATCGCGGTAATATGTTAAGCACCTGTTGGGGTTGGCTGTCCATATCAGTTTGCCTGTCCAGTACACACCGATAGGAGGTAGCATGTCTATATCATCGGGAAGAACTCTCCAGTGTTGAGATTGGATCCGTACTACGGGCCGACCTATGTGAATCCGCTCCCAACTCTAAATCTGCAGTAAAATCAGAGGCCCATTCATCTGGTTCGAACCTATACTGCACAAGCACAGACTCCGATACAGTGACGAAAGTACTGCACTGCCCCAACTGTAATGGTTGACCCTACCTAGATCGGCGATTAATGGCAAGAACATCAATGAGATGCTATTTCCTGTCGAATTTGGAAACAAGACGGTGCCGAATAGCGTGAGAATGTACGCCCTACAATAACACTCCACCTCCGCCGCAGTTGAACCGTCATTCAATTTATTTTTAAACATGTCCATCAACCACTTCAAACGGATATATTTTCCATTAACCGCACCGGCTTCTACTTCAACCCCTAAGTACTCCTGGACTATAAAAACCGGGTCGAAGTCCATTAATCCTGTGACTGCCTCTCCATCGATTGGAAGCCCGGTAAGTATGGCAACGTCCTGCAGAGTGACTGTCATCTCCCCAACTAGAAGGTGAAAGGAGTGTGTCTCGAGCCTCAATCTTTCAAGAAGTGCTTCCAACAGAGGACGATCGCACTTGATGGATGTCATCCTGGGAATACCTTAGAACCCACAGTTTCTTAGTATCTCGTGTATACGTGGGTGCACAGGTAGCGGATGACCAGTCCTAAAGCGGCACTCCGTAGCCTCACCGTTCCAAATATTCTGCGATCGATGCAACGGCTGAAAAGTGAGGAGTGAAGGGTCGAGGGGTCCGGGGCCTCCAGAAGGGATATGTGATGACGAGGGGACTGAAGAAGTGTCCGTCTCATTTGGATTGACTTCAACCTACATAACAATAACATTTACATCAACATACCGAAATGCAATATAATTCTATTAGAATCAATAATTAATTACTTACATTAGTACCTTCGGTACGAGCACGACCACGTCCACCGCGAGTACGTGGTCCATCGCCATGTGGAGGTCTACTGCTTTCTCCTACCTCCATGTTACCCCTTGTGCGTGCCATTTACAATAGAATACAAATCCTACAACTACAACAAAAATGTTATTAACTACACATAACCTAGATATAAAAAACAACAATCTCGAAACATCTTCACAACCACAACATCTCAACAACAAAAATATCAAAAATCTCGAAACTTCTCCACAACCACAACATCTCAACAACAAAAGCAACAACAATCTCGAAACATCTCCACAACAACAAATTCTATATAACAATGCCGTTGATTCTGTAATTTTAGCAAATTAGAGAATTTTAACTCTTTCTTAACAAAATTCTATATAGAATTCTATATAAAAAATTCAACTTCAACAAATTCTAAAATTTTTAATTCTTTCTTAATTTTAGCAAAAATCTATATAGAATTCAACAAATACTATATAACAATGCCGTTGATAGCAACAACTTCAACTCTTTCAACTCTTTCTTTTTCAATGAAATGTTCAACTAAAAATAACAACAATAGCTACTCTACATTGTCAACAATAAGTCAAATTCAACTCAGCAACTACACAATAGCATCAAGACTAACACAATATTTGCTTATCAAAAGCTTCAGAAATTTACCTTCCAAGTAGGAGATTCCAAAGCGAGCTACTGACAAGGTAGAGAAGAGCAAGATCCTTCAACCAAGATCTTCCAAAGACGAAGACGAAATTAAACTAGGTCTACGAAATTAGGTATTCGGGATTTAGGGTTTAAAGATATAATCAAATGTGGGGAATAAGGATGGGGAAAATCTAAAATCGATGAGAGATTAATTGGTTTTGGGGAGTGTATCAATCGATTAAAGGGGTAATCGACCACAAAATGCTAGGGGGCGATGGGTTCGTTGAGGGACAGGGAGAAGAAGAAAAAAAATTCGAAGTATTTAATAAATCGAGAAGAAGAAGAAAGGAGATCTGCGATATTAAAACCCCCAAACTGCAAGACTCGGTCTTTGAAAGACCGAGTCTAGTTAAAAGTAGCTCGGTCTTTCAAAGACCGAGTCTTGCTCTTCGATTTTTCAAAGTGCAAGACTCGGTCTTTGAAATACCGAGTTAGTTTTAACTAAACTCGGTCTTTCAAAGACCGAGTGGGGTGCTTTGGAAAATAAAAAAAAAGTAGGACAGTTTGGAAAAAACTTTACAAAAAAGGATCGTTTTGGGAAAAAATTCTAATCAAAGCATCCCATAATATTTGAGGAAACACGCCATAAGACTTGCTTCACAAGGAATCCAAAGAGGAAACTACTCAGCATTGAGATCTCACAATCAATGTGACTTCTAATTTATAAATGCAGACAATCTGGTCACAATCAGATCTTAAAGCATGATCAAACAGGAAAATTTTGCCGTACTACCCCACTTTTTGAAAATATTTAGCGCTCTACCCCACTTCCCAAAACAGTTAGCGATATGCTCTTGTTTAGGACACGTCGGCAAGAAACGTTATTGGGAAAAACAGCATAGGTTATTTCGATGCCGTTCTTCCTAATAACGGCATCTATTTTACATTTTTTTTCATGCCGTTATTTGGAATAACGACATTAGTATATTTTTCTTACAAATGTGAATCTTCTAACTTTAAAAAAATTCTAAGTGTAAAAAAAACTTATAAATAATGCCGTTATCCTGAATAACGGCTTCAAATGACTGATGTCGTTATTGGAGATAACGGCATCAGTTATATATAAATGAAGTTAATTTTTTTTTAAAAAAAATTATAACTGATGCTGTGATTTGGAATAACGGCAACATTTATATAAAAAAAAAATCATTAAAAAAATATAACTTTGATTTTATGCATGCATGCATGCATGATAAGTACACCCCCTTCCGTGTCATCTTTTTTTAGTCAAACCAACTTCATGACTGGATTTGGTTTCATCCTTTGCAAGTCACGTGGGTTTGGTTTATCTTGAGTGTATTTATCATGCCTCCATGCATTTCATCTCCACATGATATGATGCACTGATGCCGTTATTTCAAATAACGGCATCAGTAGAGAATGCCGTTATTTGAAATAACGGCATTTGTTATAAAGTTTTTACACTTGCAATTTTTCTCTAAGTGGAGATTACAAGCTGTCGAAAAAACAAAACAAACTATGCCGTTATTCCAAATAACGGCACGACACTTTTTTTTCAAAAAGATGCCGTTATAGGGAAGAACGGCATCAAAATAACCTATGTCGTTTTTCCCAATAACGTTTCTTACTGATGTGTCCTAAATAAGGACATATCGCTAATTGTTTTGGGAAGTGGGGCGAAGCGCTAAATATTTTCAAAAAGTGGGGTAGTACGGCAAAATTTTCCATCAAACGGTCCTCGCACTGCGCATCTTGTCAATGATGACTTTTAATGTTCCTTGCATTTACGTTGGTTTGTTTGCGTGTAAATGAGCTGCAAAAAACGAAATCCATGAGGTAAGCACAGTAGCAGTGCTTTAGTTGCACGCAGTTGTTTTTTTAGCGCATTACTGTAGCTACAGTAATCCACAGTTTTGGGGTGTTTTGGTTGGATGTAGATTTACTGTAGCAAAGGAGAAACACTGTAGCGAAAGTAAATTATTGGATTTGGTTTTTTTAAATAGCTTTGGTTGGATGTAGATTTCCTGTAGCTGAAATTGTTTTCAATAAAAGATTAACTTTGTTTGTGTTGAAAGTGTTGAAATATAGTAATTACTAATGTGTATATTCTGTTTCCTAATCTATAAAAAATATATTCCCCAAATTTCTAATATCCTCACTCTTCTCTCAATCTCCTTTCTTTTTCACCAAGAATGTAATTCTTATATATTGATGTATACAGTAGAGAAATAAGTATGAATAAGAAAAATATTATTTTTCCCAAATGAATCTGATTTCAATTTTTCAACATGGTATCAAAGTCTAACAAGATCTAGGATAGTTGAAGAAGAAGAAGAGACGGAGGTGATCGGATCTGACGCCTCCATCCCGACCCGATCCCGACCAAACCCCGACATCCCCGAACTCCCGCTGCCTCTTCACATCAGCAACATCCTCCTCATCAAGATTTGCTCTTTTCACCTCGATCTCAACACCATCGTCATCCTTTCCCTTCTCTTCATCCCCTTCAAGATCTGACAACTTCCTCTTGCGCCTCTTCCATTGTCTTGAGTCCCCTCCCGTCGCCGAAGAAACAATCGCTTTGAACGGCGCGCTGCACGAAGATCCCAACACCTCTTCGTAAGAACACTGTAATCATCGTAATTTAAAATACTTTTTAACTTTTTTGTTTTATTTGAAATTAATATCTATTAATTATGGTTTAAACTAATTAAACTAAATTGATTGTAATTAAATTAAATTTAAAAAAACGAAAACCCAATTAACTGCCGCTTAATCTTAATTAAATGAAACAAAAAAAAACGCCATCAAAAAAACCAAAATAGAAAAACAACGAAAGAAAAAACCAAGCTTAAAAAACTGAAACCCCCAAAAAACTAACCTAAAAAAACCGAGCCAAAAAAATTAGGTGCTAATCTTAGTTTTGTTTTAATTAAGAAAAAAGTAAGAAGAGAAATTATTTAGGGGTTAATCTTAGTTTGGTTTTAATTAAGAAAAGCTAATTAATCGCCAATTTCATCTATAATTATAAGAAATTCATTAAGGGCTAATCTTAGTTTGGTTTTAATTAAGAAAAGTGTGCACAGTGTTAGGTGCAGCGAACTTTGATGTAGGCGTTTTAGTCCCACATCAGAAGTGGAGAGGTGGATTTTTTTTTATTTTTTTATTTTTTTTGAGAAAAAATGTGACCTCGTCACCAATTCATTAATAAAACATTAACGAAATAAGTAGTACAATAATTATACATCAATCCGTTCCTAGAACGGAACAGTGGAAAACTATTACAAAGCTAAGTCTACAATGCTAACTAGTCCATCTCCTAGCTAAACTTGTAGACGAGGCATGTGCACAATGTTCTCCCTCCTAACCCTCCAGCTGTGATTTGAATTCCAGAAAAAAAATCTAATTTGGCATTCAAAATTCATCGACCAATCTCTCCACCCCAGAAAATCCGTCCACCTTCCCCCAAACGCCTACTGTGGCAGCAACCACAACAACCGTCTCTCATTGGCATGCTAACTCCTCTCTCCACAACGTTGTCATCGTGTGTCCGCCAAACTAACCCCACCGCGATGCCATCTTTCGATTGTGTCAAATCCAGTTCTCAACAGTAGCCGAGCACCACCGCCTATCAAATGAGACACTTGTGCTCTCCGTTCACTCCATCAATTATAATTTGAGTTTCAAACCAACTCTAGTTTCAAATTCAAATTACACCAAAAATGTTCCTCACATTCCCCTACTAAAATTTGAATTTCAAAAATCTATATTGAAATACAAACTTTACGGAATCACCCCTACCACCCTTTGAAATCAAATTTGAATTTCGAAACCCTAATTCAAAATTCAAATTTGAATAACACACCCTAATTCAAAATTCAAAAATTGAATTTCTCTCTATACTCCCCAAACTATAATTTGAATTTCAAAAGTCTACATTGAACTTCAAACTTCATTGAATTCTCCCCCTCCGAAATCAAATTTGAATTTGAATTTCAAAACCCTAAATTGAAATTCAAAAATGATCCAAATCTCTCTCCATATATCTTTTGAATTTCAAAAATCTAAATTAAAATTCAAAACACATCCAAATCTTTCCGTCCATACCCCCAATGAAATTTGAATTTCAAAACCCTATTTTTGAAATTCAAAATTCCATCCAAATTCTCTCCATGTTTACTAACTCAACCCCGGTCACCTTCGCCCATCTCCACACCTTCCCCCTCCCGACATTGTTGTCGATCACATCATCCACGTCGATTCGTCGACGTAAACAGCAGCTCACCGACCCTTTCCGAACCAACAACAGCCCGTTGACAAGCACACCCGCCAACGAGCCAGCCCTCTATTCAGTCGTCGTCTCCTGAGACCACCACCGCTTCTCATTCGCCATGGAATCGAAGAAGCAGAAGAGGACGATGTCGGACCGTAATCAACCTCCCTGCAACCATCATTAACAAGATCATCTCCCTAATCCCCTTCAAAGAGGCCCTCCGCACGTGCGTCCTCTCCCGTACTTGGTGTCGCCTTTTGCTGTCAATCCCTGACTTCAACCTCTCTGGAACCCCACATCAAATCACGGTCCAGACCATCTTCCGCCATTCCGGCGACATCCGCCTCCTCAAGGCCCGCAACTATCCACCAAAAATTCATGAAATCCCACATCTAAACATCAAGTCGGAGCCTCCGACGAGCTCATCGCCGCTCCGGTGGCGGGGTGACGGGTTGAGGGGGAAGGAGGAGGAGGAGAATGGTGAGGGACTCCTCCCCCCTCCCCACAAGCCAACTGATGACTTTCTATCTTTCTTTTTTTTTGAGTTTTTGGGGAGATTCTCTCTCTAGAAATTCTAGAGAGAGAAGCTCTTTGATTGACGTGGAGAGAGGGATTCATATGTTTAAATAGGGTTTTGGGCTAGGAATCGAGACATAAACACCCAGCCAACTGGAGAAAGAGTTGGGGAAATAAAATAATATTCTTTTTATGAACAGTATCGCTCTGGATGTTCTCGTTGCTAAAATAGAGGAAGAGTAATGCTAGAGCCACTACCAATTTCACTACATTTCTCTTCACTATCTTAGGTGGCACACTCCAATAGGTAGGGGATGATAGAGTAGGTGGGAGAACTCTCCAATAGGAGTATGCCACCTAAGGTAGTGAAGGAAATGATAGTGAAATTGGTAGTGGCTAAAGCATTACTCAATAGAGGAAATGAAAACTAGTTGTAGCTATAGTAATACAACAAAACAACCAGCTACAGCTAAAAAATGCTTTATAAACCAAAACTCCTCACCTTCCTTGCCAATATTCTTTTTATAAACAATATTGTACCAGATGTTTTTGTAACTATAAACAATATTGCACCGGATGTTTTTGTAACTAAAATAGCACAAATGAAAACGCGAAAAAAAAAGTCCAAGAAACTGTAAATACTTGTAGCTACAATAATACAACAAAAAAAACCAGCTGCAGCTAACCAAAGCAACAAAATGCTTTATAAACCAAAACTCCTCACATTCCTGGCCGATGTGGGACTATGTCCCGATATTGGTTTCCGTTTTTTTTTCGAGTTTTTTCAGGTTTTTTAAAAACCGAGTTTTGGTTGTTTTGTTTGGATTTGTTTGGATTTGTTTGGTTTTTTTTGGGTTTAATTTAGTTAATTAAGTTTAAACCCTAATTAAGTAAAATTAATTTCAAGTCAAACAAAAAAGTCAACAACTTTTTAAATTATTTTTGTTACAGTATTACTACAATTCAACCAAATCTAATCTTTCATGGAAAATTATTCCATCTTTAGGACATCTACATCCCACGAAAGTTATTTCAAGAAATCAAATCCAAGTATTTATTTTATCTATAGAAATACTACCACTCTTGATTTTTTTTACATCCAATCAAACCACCTCTTAGTGTGACACATAGAGATAAGATGGAGATAAACGGGTACGTTCAGTAAATGTGCTGAGCTTTGGAGAGAGACCGACCAATAGTAAATTTAAAAGGATACTCTGAACATCAGCAAAATTGCCAAAAACGTTTTTTATTGAGAAAAAAAATATTGCAAACAACTGTAGCCAAAATTTTTGTATTTATTAAAAGACCAAGGCTAATGAGCCATTTGATGGAGATGGTCTAACATGGGCATTTATACGGTTAAATCTATCTACACTTTTCTTAATAATGGTGGTGTTATTTCTCCGTTCTATAAGCACATTTGGCAGAACATTGCACCCCTGAAAGTTAGGATTCTAGTTTGACTGGCAATTCACAAAAAACTTCTTACAATTGAAATCCTCAACAATTTTTTTTTTGCTTTGGGCCAAAAATATGTTTTGTGTAATATGCACAATGAGACGAACAATCATTTCTTCATTCATTGTCCTTTCGTTCGCCCTAAAGAAATCTTGTTATATCCGTGGGTCTTCGGGTTCCATGACATCGGGATGGAGTACTTGGAGAAAAAATAAGGTACCATCGACTTTCAGACTTTCTTGGGATATTTCTATGATGGCGTTGATTTGGGTTATCTGGAAAGAAAGAAATGCTAGGATTTTTTACCAAAAAATATCGCTCGAATGATGTAATCATTGATGACTTCATTCATCTTGTTCATCTATGGTCTAACTTACTTTCCTCCTTCCAACCTAGGAGCTTGTTAGAAAATGGGTATTTTATACACCATTTACGAACCAGTTTTGATCAAATTTTTGAGTAAGATCCTCAATGAATTATTGAGAGATCTTGATTGATTTGTGTTCTCCTTCGTGAGTAGATCAAAATTATATATTAATTTGCTAAAAACGGTTAAGAGGTGAATGAGAAATTCCCTCAAAGTGAGACGTTTTCATTCTTGAAAATGGGTTAAGGGAACATAGTCCCACATCGGAAAAATCAAAGGAATTAGAAGAGTATATATAATAACCTCCTTCTAAGCATTGTAAGATAGCTAGAAGAGAGGCTCTCTCTCGCACGCGCAGGGGGATACAAATCTCGGATCAGATTACATGCGACTTGTGTGCGCCCGCACATCCTGCAAACACGAATACCGGACCAACATGACATCACCCCGTGCATAGCCACCGTAACTCCTATTTCCCATATCTGTAATTTTTTTTTGTTCCAGTTCGAATAAAATCATTATTTTGTTTCAACTCAACTTTTGGTGCCTAGATCTCATTCAATTGTATGTCTGTTCTGCTCTTTTGTGTCGTTCTTCATGTAGAAATGGACTATTCATTTCGTCTATCTCTTTTTTCCCATTTTTAATACATTTTGACTAAGTCTCTAGTTGGATCCCTCTCAAACCCGCTACCCAAATACCCAAACAAACCCAAACCCCTCCTATTTAAACCCTAATCTCTTTTATCCCTAACCCTAAACCCCTCCTAATACTGTTTAAACCTAAAAAAATCCCAGCCACCCTCCTCCTTCAATCTCCCGTCTCCTTCCTTCCACTCCCTGCCACTCCGTCTTCAACCTCTCGCCCAATCCCCATCTCCTCGCCTCGTCACCTCCGACCCATCGCCTCCCTCTCCTCTCCACCTCCGATCGCCCTCGCCTCTACCATCGCCACCCTAGCCTCCATCGTCTTCGTCGCCTCACCTCCGACCCATCGAACCAAACTCCCGAACCCATCGTTTTCCTCTGCCATTACCATCGTCGTCGTCCCCTCGCCTCCATTGCCATCGCCTCGCCGGTGCCTCCTCACCCACGACCTCCGCCAGCCAGCCGCCACACCTCCAAATCATCCCTCGCTTTCGCCACTCTATTTCAAACTCGAAAACAGAGCAGCTCGAGCGTGCCTGTTCTCGTCGCTGTCGATGCCCCTTGACGACAGCGCCGCTACCCGTCGACGTCGACCTCGCCGTTGTTGCCTCAACGCCTCGCGCCGCACCGCCTCTCTCTCTCTCTCCCCGTCGCAGTGAAGGAGGGAAGAAGGGCACTGTTGGCTGATTTGATCCTAGCCGTTGGATCGCATCAAGATTCGTGCCACTCAGATCTGATTTGATCGGTGTTTCCTGTTCTGGCTGATTTGTCCTGCGAACACGAATACCGGACCAACATGACATCACCCCATGCATAGCCACCGTAACTCCTATTTCCCATATCTGTAATTTTTTTTCTACTGTATTTTCATTCCTGGTATTTTGTATTCAAATTGAGATCCTATTTTTTGTTCCAGTTCGAATAAAATCATTATTTTGTTTCAACTCAACTTTTGGTGCCTATATCTCATTCAATTGTATGTCTGTTCTGCTCTTTTGTGTCGTTCTTCATGTAGAAATGGACTATTCATTTCGTATATCTCTTTTTTCCCATTTTTAATACATTTTGACTAAGTCTCTAGTTGGATTCCTCTCAAACCCGCTACCCAAATACCCAAAAAAACCCCAAACCCCTCCTATTTAAACCCTAATCTCTTTTAACCCTAACCCTAAACCCCTCCTAATACTGTTTAAACCTAAAAAATCCCAGCCGCCCTCCTCCTTCAATCTCCCATCTCCTTCCTTCCACTCCCTGCCACTCCGTCTTCAACCTCTCGCCCAATCCCCATCTCCTCGCCTCGTCACCTTCGACCCATTGCCTCCCTCTCCTCTCCACCTCCGATCGCCCTCGCCTCCACCATCGCCACCCTAGCCTCCATCGTCTTCGTCGCCTCACCTCCGACCCATCGAACCAAACTCCCGAACCCATCGTTTTCCTCTGCCATTACCATCGTCGTCGTCCCCTCGCCTCCATTGCCATCGCCTCGCCGGCGCCTCCTCACCCACGACCTCCGCCAGCCAGCCGCCACACCTCCAAATCATCCCCCGCTTTCGCCACTCTGTTTTGAACTCGAAAACAGAGCAGCTCGAGCGCGCCTGTTCTCGTCGCTGTCGATGCCCCTTGACGACAGCGCCGCTACCCGTCGACCTCGCCATTGTTGCCTCGCCGCCTCGCGCCGCACCGCCTCTCTCTCTCTCTCCCCGTCGCAGTGAAGGAGGGAAGAAGGGCACTGTTGACTGATTTGATCCTAGCCGTTGGATCGCATCAAGATTCCAAATTTTGTTCCATATTTCTTGTACTCGTTTTTACTATTTGTGGCACTAACTTGCACTAAGGGCATTTTCTCTTGTTTTTCCTAATTTTTTTCTTTTTATATTTATTAAGCAGACCTTGAAGACGTGCTACCTGCTGGGATTGGTGAGCAGAGATTTTAGTCTTCAAGTGGAGAAAAGACTTGCTTAGAATAATTGTTTCTTGAATTATTTATTCTTTCTACATGAGAACTTGTAACGGGCTTATGTTCCGGAGTTTTAACTTGATCCAGACTTGAAACTATTTAGATATTATTATTGTGTTTTCAATTGTTTCTGTTGCTAATAAATTATTCATGCATGCTTGGTTATATATATCTCCTGTTATGTTCTTGTTGTGATGCTGAGTCGATCCTACAGCTTATGAATGATGTTAAAATCATTCGCTGGGCTTCATCACGCACTCGTATTCTGTGTTTTTGGGAAGCGGGGCGTGACAGCCACTTTTGCTACAGCTTTGATTTTTTTTTCTTTTGTAAACGGCTATTATAAATGCAGAAACAGTTTTGTCTGCAGTTACATTGTACGCATTCAATTGACTGTCTGCAGTTACACTGTGACATTCAGGGCATTGACTAATGTCTGCCATTACAGTGTACGCATTCAATACATTGTGTGCCGTTGCACTGAAGACATTCATAGCTTTGTCTGCCATTACAAGTGTCCAACCCTGACTCTATATATAGAGCCCCACCCTCTCTCTTTCTTCCCTGCAACAGAAATCATCTTCTTTCTTCCTCTTTTTAGTTTCACTCTATTCCGTTCCTTGGTCCTGCTATTTTGGTAAGTCGGTGATAGGATTCTCACGCTTTCGATCGGTTCGAGAGTGTCACATGGTGCCTAAGTGAACGTTCTAGTCGTTGCATCCTGGGAGACAGACGCGTTTGCACAATCCAGCAAGCGGAAGAGGCAAAATTTGTTTTAAGAAAATTGTGTGATATACAAGCCACCTCTCCTTCCATCGTCCTAAACTCATCGATCACTTCCACCAATGGCTTCCAAAAAAAAGGACCGTCAATTTATTATACGTGCAAAGCACGTGTCTGAAAATACCTTCATGTTCTGGATTTTTGTTTGTAAACACAATTCAAAGTCCACACACTTTGAAAATTCCTTACAGTCCACACACTTTGATTGCAAATACAATTCAAAGTCACTCGTCGATTTACTTCCACAAATCCGTCAATCAATCCCATTTAGAAAATTAAATTGATATAGCGACCCCAACCCACCTCTCCTTCCATCTTCTAAACTCATCGATCACTTCCACCAATGGCTTCCAAAAAAAGAAAAAGAAAGAAGATAGAACCGTCAATTTATTATACGTGTAGAAGATTCCTTCCCTGTTCCTTGTGGATTTTATTCTCTCCACAGACCACAGCCCAGTCCACACACTTACAATTCGAAGAAACCATTTCTGATTGTAATCTTGATGAGAGGAAAGATGAATCTCAGCGACAAGAAATTCATCGAGTTCCCACCAGCCAAATTCATCATTTACTTGTTCCCTGTCGTCTTGTTTTACCTCCTTTCTCCCTCAACTCTTTCCACCATCACTTAATCCGCCATGGTCATCTAAATCAGAAGTAAATATCTCACCTTTTCTTTGTATGCAATCCTCACTAAGACTAAAACAGAAATTAAAATCAATGCAAAAGAATTTCTCTGAATGTGATTTGCTCGAAAAGCTTTAATCAACAAGTTTCCCCTTTTTCAGTATCACATTGATTGATCGTCTCAATGCATGAATGATAATATTCATCGGTTTTCAATAAGCATGATAAATACAGATGAAATATCGTGCACGGTGCACCACAACTGCGAGTTCGCATGAAGACATAATACTGACACATCCACAACTTCCCTTTCCAACTAGAAACTATAAAAGTGACTTCTTCTGATTTATGAATTCAGTCAAGTTTGGTGGCGCATGCGTACGTACAGATAATCTGGTGACCATTGGATAGTAAGCAGCTCGCATCCCAAAGCTTGATCGAGCGGTCGTTTCTTGTCAATGATGAGATAATCAAGCTGATTAGAGATGACGCAATTAATATATTATTATTACAGGTGAGGACTTTCCAAATTAAATTTTAGTCAGGAATGTGATTGGAGAAAGCAGCACATGCATTTGATATGGCACGGCATGAACCAATACATAATAAATACTATGAAGACAGCAAAGTCTGAGTAAATTATTATTATTATATTTTTTGCTCATTTAATACACATATTTTCTACATCTCTACTATTTTAATGTACTATTTTAATGGGAGAGTTGGGTTTATAAACAAACAAATCTTAATTTTGTAACTGAGCAAACCCGTACAATATACGTCCAAATTAAATTCAATTAATAGAAACATTTGTAGATAAACAAATCTGTATATTGCCCGTGCCTATCTAATCTAATATAAAGGAAGAATCATATTTAAGGTTAGACTACATTAAAATTTTTACTATTAATAAAAATATATATATTAAGACGTGCATCGCACGTGAAAATTACTAGTCATGATGATCGCAACCTCCACCGTGGTTTATTAACGAAAAAATCAAAAATTTCTTATTGTTTACAATTAGTATAAAACATAGAGATAAACAGGTATATTATATGTATTACAGATTAGGAGAGGCCGACCAAATACACCCTTCTTCATCATTATTAGGAGATAAATATAGTTGTGAAATAACTGACATCATCATTTACAATTAGTGGTGGCAATTGGGTCCATCAAGCAGGATCGGGCTGAACCCGTGCGGGTCGAACTCAAGTCAGAGTGGGTTCAGGTCGGGTTGAGAGCTTAACTGGATCGGGCCAGGCTGGGTTGGAAAATGGTAGGGTAGACCCGATCGATCTGCGAACCCAAACGGGTCGATCCGGATCGCGGGTTGGCCCGGTTGAGATTTTTTGATATTTTATTTTTTTCAACTAAAAAAATTTATATAAATATATAGTTGGCCTGGTTAAGATTTTTTGATATTTTAATTTTTTTCAACTAAAAATAAAATTATATATATAATAATAATAATAATAATAATAATAATAATAATAATAATAATAATAATGGGAGAATTAGGGTTGTAATTTGTCAACAGACAAACCCGTGCGTTGCACATACAACTGTAACTTCCCCATTAATTACAACAAAAACAAACAAATAAAAAAAATTCACATATTTAAAATGTGCAACACACCTGCAAAATAATTTTATAATATTTTTTAACATTAAACATACACATATGTTGTACGTACAACTCAAATCCTACTTATAAATATGTACATTACACATACAAATTGTAGCTTTTCCTTCAAAATATTTTTTTTAATTACGTGCAACGCACGTTCAACTCCAAAATTATTCCTTAACACGTAAATCGCACATGAAAATCCTCCAACTCTTATCAAAACGTGCATCGCACGTGAAAAATACTAGTATATATAATTGTAATAAGAGTCAAAGAGTGAAAGTGTAAAGAAAATTGTATATATTATTCATTTGAACTTCTATGATTTTTTACAATTTTTTTACATACAATTTGCTAGCTAGATGTTATTAGTCTTCAATTTGCTATTGTTGTTGTTGTTGTTGTTGTTGTTGTTGTTGTTGTTGTTGTTATTGTTTAGACGAGTTACTTTCATTTGTTGACGTGTCGACACCGATTCCTTGAATTCTATTTTCAGCCTTCATCCAATCTTCTGTGCACACGAGCATATCCAACGATTGGGGCTTCAATCAATTCTTGTAATCTGTTAGAACTATGCCACTTGTAGATTATGCAGTTTTTGAAGTAACTGTAGAACAAAAGGAATTAGTAGATCTTTAGCCATATGTTTAAGAATATTATAAACATATTAATATTTTTTCCACCATTGTAGTACATCAATCTTAGCATTAAAACTCTCACTATCTTGTTGATTATACCAATTTAATTTATTCGGTTGATTAATCCTAGGTGTTTTTGATTGAATTTGAGAAAGTAAATTAAAAGTGACATCAACTAATTTACTCTTACACTTACCTTTAGAAGTATTAGAAGAAGAAGTAACTATACTACTTGTACAACTAAATGCAAAAGTTGTATCATAATAATCATACAAGTTATTTAATGTCGATTCAAAGCTAACTAAAAATTCATCGATACAATCGAAAATTTTCATTTTTTTTGCTTGCTTCTTTGTTGAAAAAAGTTGAAAAAAGTTGATAAATTAAGTAGTAGTAACAGAGAGAGTAAGAGAGTAAGGTATGAAATTTTTTAGGGTGAATTAAGGGGGTATTAATTTATGATGAAAAATAAACAAAAAATTTTTTAAAAACAAAAAAAAAAGCCCAAAAAAGAAAGCTAACGGCTCTCTGTTTCTGAGTTTCAGACTGTTTGACGTGGGCCGAACGTTGGTCAAACTAGTCCAAACCCACAGATTGAACGTGCGGGTTACGGGCAGGTTTGACCTGGTCAACGGGTTTGCGGGTCGGATTGAGCGGGTTGAATTTACGATCCGGTTCGACCCGTGGCTTCGACCCGGACCCGAACCGCCTAATTGCGGGCCGGGTTCGTGTGGGCAGGTCGTGAGTCAACCAGATCCGTTTGCCGTCACTATCTACAATCAACTTGAGCCAAAATTAAGTACTTTTCTGTTGGAAAAAACAAAAACATCGCCAACAACTCAAGGGAAATTTTTGTACTACTAGAAGACTTGTACTTTGAGCTCATATATATAAACCGTAACCCCCCAAACCCAAACAAGAAGACTAGTAGTAAGAGAAGGAATTCTCGGAAGTGAGAGAACCAAAGATGATTCAAAGTGCAGGATCAGTCATAGCCAGCATCATGTTCTTATGGGCAATGGCGCGCCAGTTCTTTCCGCGTCATTTTGAGACATACGTAACCAAATACACAAACAAAATCCTCTACTACTTCTACCCTTACATCGAGATCACGTTTCCCGAGTACAGTGGGGAGCGGTTCAAGCGAAGCGATGCCTACAGTGCGATCGAGTCGTATCTTTCTGGGTCGTCCACGGAGAAGGCGAAGAGATTCAAGGCAGAGGTGGGAAGGGAGGGCACTGGGCTTATATTGAGCATGGATGAGCACGAGGAGGTGACCGATGAGTTTGGAGAGGCTAAGGTTTGGTGGTATTCCTCGAAGATTACCAGGGAGACTCAGACACTGTCTTTTTATCCTGCTCCTGAGGACAACAGGTAGGTATTAGTCGATCCCTTAAATTACGTCGTTTTTCTGTAGAACTTTTTTTTGTCTGCTCAATTCCTATAATCATATATTTAAGAGCATCCAAAGTCGTCATTGTTTAAAAAATGCATATAGTATTTGGTCAATTCAACGCAATCGTCGATAGGTATTTTTTACCCATTTAATATATATAAAAATTCAGACGCAACTTCACTTTGCATCCCACGATTTTTTAGAATTTTTTATGATCTTTTTATTAAATAAAAACGTTATTTAAAATAAAAAAAATAATATTTTTTAAAAAAAGGGTGCGCTCCTCCGTTGGACACAAGTTGTGTCCAACCTTGGTTGAATTTCATTTATTAAATGTTTTTTTTTTTAAAGTCGTCGGACGCAATGTGAAGTTGCATCTGCCGATTTAAAAATAATATTTTTTCGAGCAACGGAACTCGAAGTTGCGTCCTTTAAATTATGCATAATTCTCATATCCGCTCTCATTTATAGCAATTTACTGTAGCAAAATATGCAAAATAGGCATATTTAGAAAATGACTGCAACGATATTTTTGAGAAAATAAGCATATTATGCATATTTAACAAATGACTATAGATGCTCTAACTGTCCTAGTTAGAATCAATTCTTCGCAGTATGTTGAGAAATTCTACGATACTACTATGCTTTGCGCACGGAAAAAAAAACAAAAAACAAAAAACAACCCGTCTAGTTCCAGATACAAAAATTTTTTGAGAAAAATCCTAATCTACTCTTTAAACAGGTACTTCAAGCTAATCTTGGCTGCTCAATTCGTACAATCAAATTAAAACAATTCTCGTATTTGGAAAAAAAAAAAAATCTTTGCAATATATATGAATTAAGTAATGGATAAATTGCAGAAAATACTGGATATTACTATACTCTGTTTGCAGAAAATGCCCTGTACTGTTACAAAACACCTGATTTTTTCAAAATCGGCTGCGCGAACAGGTACTACAGGCTAATCTTCCACCAAGCTCAGAGGAAGCTCATTCAAGATTCCTACCTCACGCACATAATGGATCAAGGGAAGGCTATTCAAGTTCAAAAGCGCCAACGGAAGCTCTACACTAACAACTCCAACTATGATCGCTACGTTTACAGGAAGCTTGAATGGAGTCATGTTCCCTTTGAGCACCCTGCCACATTCAAAACCATTGCGATGGACCCTATAAAGAAGCAGGAGCTAATGCAAGATCTTCTCACTTTCAGCAAAAGCAAAGAGTACTATATGAAGGTTGGGAAGCCATGGAAGCGCGGTTACTTGCTTTACGGTCCACCAGGGACTGGAAAATCCACTATGATTGCTGCTATGGCGAATTTAATGGATTATGATGTGTATGATCTTGAACTGACTGCCGTGAAGAACAATACGCGTTTGAAAAAGTTGCTGATTGAGACTACGAGCAAGTCTATCATTGTGATTGAGGATATCGATTGCTCATTGGATTTGTCCGGGAAAAGGAAGGAGAACCAGGGGGAACAGACCGAGGAGGAAAAGGCGAAGGCAGCGTTGAAGAGCGATGATAAAGAGGCTAGTAAGGTATATTAATTAATTACAACTCAAATGGTTGCATGAGTTCCTTTCTATTACATTTTTTTTTCTTCTTTTCTTTAATGGATAGTATAACGTAACATGCGTACCCTGATCGATATACTTGGGAATTTTTGTTAACCAACCAACCAGGTAACATTGTCGGGACTTCTTAACTTCATTGATGGCTTGTGGTCGGCTTGCGGAGGAGAAAGGCTGATCGTGTTCACGACTAATTATGTTGAGAAGCTGGATCCTGCGCTTGTAAGGAGAGGGAGGATGGATATGCACGTCGAGCTGTCTTATTGTAGTTTTGAAGCGTTCAAAGTGCTTGCTAAAAACTACTTGAACATTGAAGATCATGAATTGTTCGGAGAGATAAAGAGGCTGATAGAAAACAACGAGATTACTCCTGCGGATGTGGCTGAGAACTTAATGCCCAAAAGCCTTGACGGGGTTGACATTCACCATGTCAATACTTGTTTGAGTAAGCTTGTTCTCGTTCTTAAGGAATGTAAGTTGAAGGTTGAGGAGAAGGCAAAAGAAGAGACAGCAAAGGCAGCGAAGAAGGCAGAAGAGGAGGCAGCAAATGCAGCGAAGAAGGCCGAAGAGGAGAAGAATGTTGAGAAGGGGGCAGAAGAGAATGGTGTTGTACTAGGCGAGAAGAACAAATCGGAGTAGAATGGGAGCGAAAAAGAGGTCACAGCTTAGCTAGAGATGAAATGCTTATGAATTCGGAGAATATATAAGAAACCCAACGATTTATTTTCGCATTCAATAACCAAATACAGCACGCTCTATTAGCTTTTCTTCTTTCTCAGTGTATCTCAGTGTGTTAATCTCTAAAGAGTTGGTACTAATAAGTGACACCAACTACATATATAAATCTGTAACTAGTGATATAGTAACTCACTAGATTGTATGGCTTGATATAATGTTAAATTGTACCAATAAATTACCATATTTGTTTTGATTTAGTAATAGTATAGCTTAAATTCCAAACTTCCCCAAGTAAGAAAAAGCATCAAGGATGCACTACGAAACAAAATAGTAGTCAGAAAAGTATTGACATAAAAATGTGCGATTGGGATCATTTTAAGTGCATGGTTGACTATTAATTACACAACTTTAACTCCGGATATAATAATATAGTTCGTTGTCTGGTTATACTTCCAGCGATAACTACTGCCATGGATTGTCAAATTAGGGTTAGCCGGATGGGAAACTGGATTGGGGATTCGAGGAGAGATGCTGAACAAGCTCATAATGGAAAACTGGATTGGGAGTTTTGAGAAGGTAAATGTGTTGAAAAATAATCAATGTGGGCTCACATATGTGACTAAATGTATGATTGCTATCCTAAAGTCTAACCCAAATTAAAGTTATCTAATCAAGATTAAGTAATGGGTTAAAAGCATATAATTTAAAGTGTGATATAATACGTGTAGAGACCGTAAAGTAAATTTCTTATTTTGTGATGGGCAAAATTGGAAATCAGTATTTATCAATTAGGGTTATGGTCCCCTATATATACGCATCTTCTTGTTCCATCTCTCATCCCATCAATAGAAGAATAGAGAGACTTCTCTCATAGAAGTGCGTATCATATAGGAAGATCCAAACCCTTCGCGCAATCTCCAACAATGGCTTCAGGTTAGTGCTTCCGCTTTTAATGTTCTTCTTCTTTTAATTTAGCAAAGATCTATAGTATCAGGATTTAGGATTTTATATTAAAGCACTTTTGCAACATGATTAAGATCTAGAATCATAGAAATATGTTTTGGGTTATTATTAATGTTTTATGCATGTTCTTAAGTGTTCATAAAATTCCAACAATTGGTATCAGAGCCATCTTTGCTGGATTAATTGAAGAAATTTAGGATTTCTTGTTTAAAGAAATTTAGGGTTTCTTGCTTAAGAAATTTAAGAAATTTAAGGATCTATTTGATCTTCCCGTTTAAGAAATTCGATTGATGCATTTAATTGATAAAAGGAATTGGGTTAAATTTCGTTCAAATCTAAAAAAAATTTATAAAAAAAAAAAAAATTCAAAACCGTAAGCAAGTTTTTTTTTTTTTTTTAAATATGGTTTTGGAATTTGGATGATCTGTCTGTTGATGTGGTGATATGACACTTTCTGAGAAAGATTGGAGATCTTTGATTTCGTTTAAACTTTTTTTTGGTTATGATTTTATAAACTAATTCGTGGGTCCCATCCATGGTTTAGCAAGTGTGGTTTAGTATTGATTGAAGGAAATCAAAAGGCTGTTGATTGCTGTTGTATATGATATAATGAATTAGCTAAATTATGTCATGCTTTAAATTCTAATCAGCTGCAGATTTGAATTAAGTTGTTCAAACCCTATATATAATAAACATCTTCATGATGTTAATCTGTTACTAGGTTGGATCATAACTGAGTAGAGGCATTAAAAAGAAGATTAGATTAGTTTCACTTATCAAGAACTAAATGAGAAGCCTGAATGTATTGTACGATGGTTAATATGATGATGTCATCAAAAGATGAGGGTCTCTCAGGATAAATTTCGGAAATGATATGTGGTATTTGAATTGATGTGACTTCTCACTTGGTTACTTTGCCATAATGCAGTTTAATATATTTTTTTTCAACCAATTGTGCTGTTGGTTGAACCAATAATGTCCTTTTTTGTTGTTGTGTTGCAGATACATATCTCTATGCAACCCCATATAGTCATTTCAAACAATATTCATGTTTTGTTTACAAATTGTACATGTTTAATATTTTAAGTGAATTAATTGAAGCATGATGACACCAAAGTGTCCTCTCTTGTGAAGATTATTCATGAAAAATATTAAATGTTGTGCAAGTGTATGTCCATGCGAGTATTGATCGACCCAAAGGCAGGTCTATACTTGGCCGGATTACATCTGCACTTGTGATGGTAAACATGTGATAATTATAAGGTTGCACTTGTGAATAATAAATCGATCCAAAGAGAGTTTTGTTATTGCACATGCATTATTATCAATGTTTGATCATTACATCAAGAGTATCACTAGCAGTTAATATTACTCTCCAAAGACTTGATATTAATGTTGCACTTGATATCTTGAGATGTGATGTACAATTATTTGGTTTTGAATATTGATTGATTTTTGTGAATTATATGGTCATTTGTTCTCATTAAGTTAATATTGCTGCGGTGTCTGCCGACATTTCACTCGTAGAAAATACTACAGTCGCAATAGAAATTTCCCTTGTAGAAGAGTACAATTCCATGGTTAGTGTACATTTGTAAGGGATTTTTCTTCATTCTCTTGTAATTGTGCTATTGCGAAATCTTTCCTGGTTAATGTACACATTCGCAACGGGAATTTAACTATCCCTTGCGAATATTAGCCACAATAGAATATCTGCAATGGAAGTTGTACCTTGCTATCCCCATATATAAGAGAATATCTACAACAAATTCGTCTCTTGCAAATGTGTTTTAAAAGAAATTTTTCCCGTTGCTGATGTACTATTGCCACAGAGATCTGCAAGATGCTGATTCCCTTGCTATTGCTACCTCGCGAATACAATTGCACATATTTTTTCTTCATTACTGATTATATTTGAATGGCTTAACCAAATTTACAAATTAAAACAATATATTTTTACAATGAAGAACATATAATTATTTCACATATTAATTCACACAATTATATAAAGAAAACACAATAATGCAAAATAAGTTTGAATATTATATAATTCAGAACTAGGGCTGCAAACGAGCCTACAATACGACTTACATAAGAATTAAGTTTTTAGACATAAATAGATCTCTATTCGCTAACACAACCTACAATACGACTTACATAAGAAACAAAATGCTAAACAAATACAGTATACACAAATACAGTATACAGAATCTAATCATCTATGTTACACTGCCTTAGCTGCCTACAATCAAATAACATGCTATTTCCACAAAAGTGCATGTTAATCATAATTAAAATCTGATGAAGTTCACAGATGTTATCTCTGATGATTGTACTAACTAGTACCATGTTGTTATATGACTATGCAGCTAGACAATGCAGTGAAGAGTCGAAGCGTGTCGGTGATGCGGGACCATTTCAGCAACACTGTGCTTGTCTTGCAGCAAGTGGTGGTTACTCTTGTTCCTCGTGACTCAGAAAATGTTGCAGTGACAAAAGAGTTGGAAGATCTTACTCCTTATGGAAGGAGGGTTTAATGTAAATAAGAAACTCCTAATACCATGGAAATGGGGAGGGAGGAAATGAGCATCCAAGTGCAGTAAACATTGTAGCTTTTATTCTCAATTATGTAGTTTTGTAAATTTGAATGAAGTACTCTTCCATCAAACAAATTGCAGGAAACACTTTCAGGTCAGTGCATTAAGAGTTCGGATTTCTCTAAGCCCATCTTGCACCATAAAGGAGGAGATCCCATGAACATGAATTTACGAAAGTTGTTCGTATAATAGATCTTCAGGTCATCCTAGTGATTGCCAGGGCCGCTGAACATGAACGCCTAAAAAAAATAAAACCAACGACAATTAGCTTTTTTTTCGTTCATAGATTTTACATGGTTTGAGTGACTTAATTTTCAAAAGCATAACAACTATCTGCTCCTGACTTACAACAGGTTTCTACTTAACAATGCAAGAAACTAGCAAAAGCTTACCTGGTTTGAATTAGGTAGAATAGCATTAAGGAGTTCGTCATTGATCAACACCGGCAAAGGAAGCATTCGACTCATTATGCCAGGCATATTGTTCATGCTGCAAAATTTATAGACAATATATTACCCATCGACATAATCAAGAACAAGTACAAAATCCATAAAAGTAGGGGCTTAAGTGGGGAGTACTTAAAAAGGAAAAGAAGTTGAACGATGTCATACTTATTCAGGACCCTTGTGATGTTGTTTCTAACATGACAGAAGAGATCGACATTCTCTTGTATCTGCATTGAGGGAAAGGTGAAACAGAAATTACAAATAATCCATGGCTTTCTTTGTTTGATACAGTACAAAGAGAGAATAGGAGATAAAACCTAAATTTGTTAATATTAAATATTTGCATATACTGGACCGCGGAAACTACAATTTAAGTTTTTCTCAAGGACCCAACAATGCCAACACCATCTATCAAAAGCCTGTTTATAAACTTGCAGCGAATAAAATCACCTAATATAAATCAGAATTCAACTAGAATGCAAAAATCATATGTTAAAAGGGTGTAGCAGTAGGCATCAAGGAATCACCATCACAGGCATGCTTCCCATGACAATCTCCTTCTTGGTATCACTCAATACTCTTTTGGAGATATAAGGATCCATCCCAGCTTTCCCAGCTTTCCCAGATTTCCCAGTTTTAGCTTTGTCGCACTTCTCTAATATATAGACCTGCAAATTAAGGATTGGTATTTGATGTGAATCATAATTCAAATTTTCAAATAACTACAGAGAAAACATATAAAATCAAGTTATTAAAAGAGATTACAGAGTGGCAAAACATAATTAAAAGGAATTATAACCCCAAAAGGACATGATGAATTATAAACAAGCAATGTACTTAATGAAATTAAAATTGACTGATGGTTTTATGGACATCTACAAGCCAATCGAGCATACATGTCATCAGGAAATCTTCGCCTATAATTAATAAACAGAAAAAATATACAGAGTTGGTTGACCTAGCAAAGGAATACTTCAATAGCATTAAAGCATTTATGATTCTTCAATATGTTCAAAGCACATTGAAACAGAGTAAGGTATATATAAACTAAATAAACAAGTAATGTTTTGGATTATTCTCACCATAGTACGAAATTCCTTTAACATAGTTACAGTACAAAGTTACACAGTATGTCAACATTATTTGCAAAAAAACAAAGGAAAAAGACGCACCTGCACCCTCACTTCCACCTTCAATCTCGTCATCTTCTACGGGGCAGTCAGCTTTGTGGTCTGATTTATTGCAGGACTCATTGATTTCCATTTGTTTCCTATAAAAGATGTTAAAAACAATATACACAACAAGTATGATCAACAATACATATAGTTACGTTTCAAAATTAAACAGTATGGCTTACCTCAAAGCAAGGCAATGAAGGGTTCCGATGACTCGGTCAGCCTGGTCAGGGCGGCGGACGTAGCTGTCGCAGATGTTGAAGAGGATGAGCGGGTGGATCTTGGCCGTTAGGCTGGTGGACGACGGGTGGAATTGGATCACCGTCGCTGCCACTTGATTCGCCGCCGCCATTTCTGTCTCTCTCTATCTCACTCTTCCGATTTGAGAATCCAACGGAGAAGAAGATGGATGATAGAGTTGGGGGTTTTGGTTTTGGTTTTTTTTTTATTTCTAGGGTTTGTGAGATTGGAAAATGGGAATGGGGAGAGGCCTGATGGTTATTGGGAGTGTTGCCAGTTTATGGAGTGTTACCAGTTTTGATTTTTTTTTCTTTTTTTGCCCGCTCAATATTTGAGAAGTATGGGTATCTTTTTAGCATCAAATTGTTGAGCAGCAAAATTATATGTGTAAAGCACGTGTTCATACTTAATTTATTTTAAAATTTAAATATTTTATTTCTACTTTGGTAATGGAATATTGTTTGTTACAATTGTTCCCTTGTAATTATCAACACCTGCAACAATTCAATAGAATCTCTTGTGGATGTTAAAACATTTGCAATGGATGAGTTTGTTGTGATTAATTTATTGTTGATGGTAGCACCAACAAGGGATTTTTTGTGCTTGCAAATAATCCATTATTATTGCAAGGTTTTCTACTAGTGTTTTCTAGGTGCATAGATCTAGACCTTGCATGGATTAAGACACTCATTTCTGTTACAGATTCAAGTTCTCTTTATGAGAAAATAACTTTTGAGAAATGACAGTGTTCTAGTCGCATTGGTCTTCTAGTCATAATGAAAACCATTTCAGAAACCTTTAGATGTGTTAAAGAGACCAATCTTAAAGATTAAAAGTACTCATTCGGCTAACACATTTAAGGTAAAGGGCAAAAGAAAGAAATTTGAGTTTCCCAAGAATAATGCTGCTAAAGGTCCAGAACAAAAAAAAAAAAAAAATCCATATATGGTTATGAATTGATAGACTTTGCCCATAGAAATTTGTGTGGGATAGTTGTGCTTGAATTTTTGGTTAGAATTATGATGTTCAATTATCTGTTATGTTTTTAATTAATCAGTAGATAGATATGGTTCAATTATGGTTTTGTTATCATAGATATTATCTTGAAATTATCCACTACAAATAAAGTAAAATTATGATATTAAGGAAAAGATAAAATTTTGGGAAACAATTAAATTCAAATTTTGGTTTTGGTTTATCTTATGAATGTCTAATATTTTGAATAGTTTAATTGAAACAAAATGTCGCCAAAGTGACCTCTTTTGTGTAGATTAATTTATTTAAAATATCAAGATGATTGTGTGTTTGTAATTCATGCATTTATTAACTGACCCAAAGGTAAGTTGATATTTGGCCGAATTTCATACACATCTGTGGTAATAAATATGTGACAATTATAAGGTATTCCATGTGAACAATAAGTCAGTCCAAAGAATGACTTGTTGTTTGACAGGATTTATTGTCAATATTTGATTACTACAACAAGAGTACCGCTTACAGTTAATGTTACTGTCCAAAGACTTGATATTAACGTTGTGCTTGGTATCTTGAGATGGGATTAACCATTATTTGAATTTATTGTTTTATATGGATTTTCATGTGAGCTTATTTTGTTTGTTTTTTTGTTCTATATTCAGCTAGTTTATCATCTGCTACCTCAATAACTGCTAACATCAATTTTGTTCCCATGATTAATGGGAAAAATATCAAGGATTAGAAAAGGACTCTTAAGGATATGGTAAGGAGTATGATTACCTGAGTCCCTCTGGGGAGAAGCATTAAAGACAACAGCTTACATTCTCAATAAAGTACCACCTAAAGCAGCTGCAAAAACATGTTATGAGCTTTTGACAGGTCGAAAGCCTAGTCTAAAACACTTTCACGTTTGGGGATGTCCAGCTAAGGCAAGGCCTTACAGGCCACCTGAAAAGAAATTGGACTCCAAAACAGTGAGCATCTACTTTATTGGTTATTCTGAACGATCTAGGGGCTATAAGTTTTATGATCCCACGCTTAGGAATATTTTTGAGACAGGAACTGCAACATTTTTTGAGGAAGTTGAGTTTGGGGGGAGAAATAAAGTCAGGAACATTGCTTTTGAGGAGGAATTGGATTCAATTACAAATCCAATTCCTACTATCACTTTTGACAATATTCAGGTTTCCACGCCTATTATTGATCAATAAGTGAATCTGGAAGCTCAACAAGATAATGTTGAACAACCTCCCATTCAAGATGAGGTAATTGTTTCAGAAGAACAAACTCAACAACCTCAAGAACCAGTGCCATTAAGGAGATCCACGAGAGAAAGGGAGAATGCTATTCCGGATGATTATATTGCATTTCTCCAAGAACATGAGGATGACAATGGAATGATGGAAGATGATCCAATCATATTTCATCAGGCCATGAAAGGTTGTAACTCTCAAAAGTGGATGAATGTCATGTATGAGGAGTATAAGTCTATGCAAGACAACAAAGTTTGGGAACTTGTCCCATTACCAGAAGGTGCAAAACAATTGGTTGTAAATGGATATTTAAGACCAAGAGGAATGCAAATGGTAATGTGGATAGGTATAAGGCATGTCTTGTAGCTAAAGGCTATACTCAGAAAGAAGACATTGATTTTACAGAGACTTTCTCTCCAGTTTCATCGAAAGACTCATTTAGGACAATTATGGCAATTGTTGCTCATCTTGATCTTGAGCTACATCATATGGATGTCAAGACGGCGTTTCTCAATGGCGACATTGACGAGACAATTTATATGGTGCAACCAGAAAATTTTGTGTCGGGAAATCCAAAGAATATGGTTTGTAAATTGACAAAATCTATCTATGGACTCAAGCAAGCTTTTCGTCAATGGTACCACAAGTTTCATCAAGTAATTATCTCATTTGGTTTTGAGATGAATGTAGTTGATGATTGTGTGTATCACAAGTTCAGTGGGAGTAAGCATATATTCCTAGTTCAATATGTCGATGACATATTTCTTACCACTAATGATATAGATTTATTGCATGAAAGTGAAAGATTTCTGTCCAAACATTTTGAGATGAAGGATCTTGGGGATGCCTCTTTTGTATTAGGAATCCAGATACACCGAGATCATTCTCGAGGTATTCTAGGATTATCACAAAAGGGATACATCGATAAAGTACTCAAAAGATTTTGGCATGCAAGATTGTAGACCAGGGGATACCCCTGTTGCTAAAGGAGACAAATTTAGTCTCAATCAGTGTCCTAAAAGAAACCTTGAAATTCAGGAAATACAAAAGATCCCCTATACATCAGTTATTGGGGGTCTAATGTATGCTCAAGTATGTACGCGTCCGGATATTGTGTACATTGTTGGAATGTTAGGCAGGTATTTAAGAAAACCTCGTATGGACCATTGGATAGCAGCCAAGAGGGTCATGAGGTATCTTCAGAGAACAAAAGACTACATGCTCACATATAGGAAATCAGATCATTTGGAGGTCATAAGGTATTCTGATTCTGATTTCACTAGGGTGCCAAGATAGCAAAAAGTCTGCATTAGGCTATATTTACCTGTTAGCTGGAGGAGCTATATCCTGGTAAAGTGTCAAACAGACACTTATAGCTTTTTCCACTATGGCAGCAGAGTATGTAGCATGCTATGAGGCATCAAATCATGAAATATGGCTGCGGAATTTTGTCACTGGGCTGCGGAATTTGGAAAATATAGAAAGACCACTCAAGTTATTTTGTGACAATAAGTCAGCAGTGATGTATTCCAACAACAACAGGAGTTCGACAAAGTCGAAACATATTGACATAAAGTTCCTAGTTGTGAAAGAAAGAGTGCAAAGTGGACAGATGTCTATAAAGCACATTGGGACAAACTCCATGATAGCGGATCCGCTCACAAAGGGATTACCACCCAAGGTCTTTTATGAGTATACTGCTCACATGGGTGTTGTATTATTTGAGGATATCATGATTCAGTGGGAGTTTGTATTTTATTTGTATTATGTTTGTGTGAGACATTTATACATTTGGTTATTTTCTGATCAGAAATAAAGAATTCAGTTTTCTCACTTATTTGTCATATTTTGGTTCTGACCTCACTTAAGTTTTAAAGAGGACCAGTTGGAAATAGGCATGTGTATAGATCACATTACATGAAATTTCCATGCTACACATTCACACTTGATCTATGTCATTTGATTATGTTGATATATGTGACCATTGATGAATTTAGTTACGATAAATGTAACGAAAATTGCTTTGATCCTATATTTACATGATTAATGGACGAGATTGTTTGGCCATACTTTTGGTTATGATAGCAAAATTTTGAGCTCATAAAGTATGTACATTTATAAGGAGTAACATATGTGGCCCAAGTGGAAGATTGTTGAAAAATAATCTATGTGGGCTCACATATGTGACTAAATGTATGATTGCTATCCTAAAGTCTAACCCAAATTAAAGTAATCTAATCAAGATTAAGTAATGGGTTAAAAGCATATAATTTAACGTGTGATATAATATGTGTAGAGACCATAAAGTAAATTTCTTATTTTGTGATGGGCAAAATTGAAAATCAGTATTTATCAATTAGGGTTATGGTCCCCTATATATACGCATCTTCTTGTTCCATCTGTAATCCATCAACAGAAGAATAGAGAGACATCTCATAGAAGTGCGTATTATATAGGAAGATCCAAACCCACTGCGCAATCTCCATCAATGACTTCAGGTTAGTGCTTCCGCTTTTAATTTTGTTCTTCTTTTAATTTAGCAAAGATCTATAGTTTCATGATTTAGGATTTTATATTAAAGCTCTTTGTAACATGATTAAGATCTAGATTCATGGAAATATGTTTTCGATTGTTATTAATATTTTATGCATGTTCTTAAGTGTTTATAAAATTCCAACAAAATGTTGAAGGGATTATCTTAATATATAATGTCCCTTCCCGTTCCATCTAATGCATACTATATATGTTGCACGAAAACTTATATTTGGTAGACGGATCATGTCATTCACTCATCTCGGACACCGGAATCCAACATGATACTAGATCTTTTAGGGTAATTTTCAAAGACATGCAAAAGCGCCGCTTTCTCTGAAGTGTTGTCGCATTAGGCACTATTGGGCAAGATCTACTTTGTGTGTCATGTCGAATGGTCTCAATGTCGGAATGTCCCTATCCATGCTTTTAACAATGCAAACAACTAGAGTTGCATGGAAACTTTTAACAATGCAAACAACTATAGGGGTGGTATTCGGGCCTACCGGGTCAAAACCTGGCAAGTTTGAGCCAGGCCCGGGTTGGGTGTAATTGCTGGCCGGGCCAAGGGAGAAAAGGTGGGGTCCGGACCTGGCCCCCAGCTCGGGGGTCGAGCTGGTTCATCGCCGACCGAGCCATAATTTATTTTTTAAAAAACAAAGATAAAGGAAAAAAGAAAATTGTTCACAATTGTCAAAAACATATCGATAAAAGAGATATTCATAAATTATTTTTATGAATTACAAAGTTGAATATATAATCAAATAGATTAGTAACATTTCATACAAATTTTATCAAATTACAATCTAAGAGAAACATTTATATTTAGAGATCGAGATAACCACTATTTAGATTGAAGAGAAGGGATTTGTGAAAATGAATGAATGAAATGAGGTTGTATATATATAGAATATGTATATTTTACAGGTTTTCCAAAATACCCCAAAAAACTAGCTAGTATAGTACCATTGGGAGTTAGTTTAGTAATTATATAAACCTAATTTTCTATATAAAAAAATCAGAAAAAAATTCTTTAAAAAATTTACACTGCAACTGTACTGGGCCCGCGGGCTGGGCCTGCTCGGACCCGGCCGGTTCATACCGGTCCCAGTTCAAGCCGGGCCGGTTCACTCGCGGGCTGGGCCCGTTTCAAGTTTTTTTAGGTTTTCAACGGGCTGGATCACACCGGTCGATATTGCAGGTTGGGCCTGGTTCAGCCCAAGTTTGGGCGGGCTAGGCCGAGTTGCAGACCGAGCGGGCTGGCCCGGCCCTGATGCCACCCCAAGACAACTAGTTCGGTTGTCTACAAATTGTACACCTACGATTAATTAGGGTCATAAGCTGACTTCCCAAGTCAACCCCTCCAACTCTTTGATTAAGAGCATCTGTAGTCGTCGATTGCTATTTTTTGGGTATTTGGCAATTGGAAACTGTTAAAATGGCTTTGCGCTACAGTTGTCGATTGCCAAAATTTGGGTATTCGTAAATTTTCAAATCTCAGGCGAAAGACGAATTATCTTCTGAAAAAAAAATCAATTATAATTTTTTTTTGGAACGGACGGGAAAAGATTTCCCGTCCATCCAATTTTTTAGAAATAAAAAAAACCAAAAAAACCATGGTTGGAAATCCTTCCCTCTTTCATTTTTCATTTTTTTAATATATGGGCGAAAATTGATTTCACGTCTCTACTATTTTTTTAATAAAATTTTCGATCGGACGAAAAAATAAATTTCGTCCGATACTTCACTGTTTTGCCAAATTCTCTCTCAGAATTTTTTTTTCGTTCGATGCGACAGACTATATACCCTTTTTCGTTTGCTAAATTTTTCAAAATCTCATTTCGTCTGTCAAATATGGTTGGTCATTGTTCATAAAAAACCGGCCAAGGACTACAGCGTCTTCATTCTCTTTTTTTTTTTTTTTTAATTTGGAAATTTGAAAGACCGTGTACATATGCTCTAAGGGTCATAAGCTGACTTTCCAAGTCAACCACTCATGACTTTCTAGGAAGACAAGGAGAAGTAATCAAAGGATTTTTTTCCCAAAACGACCCTTTTTGGTAAAGTTTTTTCCAAACCGTCCTACTATTTTTTTTATTTCCCAAAGCGCCCCACTCGGTCTTTGAAAGACCGAGTCTAGTTAAAACTAGCTCGGTCTTTCAAAGACCGAGTCTTGCACTTCGAAAAATCGAAGAGCAAGACTCGGTTTTTAAAAGACCGAGCTATTTTTAACTAGACTCGGTCTTTAACTAGACTAGGTCTTTCAATCTGTGAAATTTTTTCATTTTGATTGAAGAAAGACCGAGTCTTGGTATGTTTAGAACGGTCTTTGAAAGACTGACTGTGATGTTTAATTATTTTCAGAGGGCAGCTTTGTCTCTGGAATTGATTGAACTCAAGACTCGGTCTTTCAAAGACCGAGTCTTGAGGCTGATTGCAAAAATGACATCGGTCTTTGAAAGACCGAGTATTGAGCTGATTGATTTTTTTTGAAACTTCAAGACATTCAGAACAACAACATTGCTACAGCCAGTTCAACATTCAGAGCTTATTGAGCTGATGCTGATTGAGATTTTGCTACAGCAAGTTCAATATCTTTTAAAGCATCTCCTTTTTTGCTACAGCCAGATTTTGCTACTCCCCTTCACAACCACATCTCAACCACAACAACAACAACAACATCTCAACCACATCATCTTCACAACCACATCAACAATTTTGCTTTACACTAGACATTCTTTAACTACCACAACCAATTTTCACAAGCATCCAAATCCCAAGGTTTTGCTTTAAACTAGACATTCTTTAACTAGACATTCAGAACATCACAACCACATCAACAATTTTAATAACTAAGAACATTATAAAAAAACTACAAAATCAAACTAACTAAAAATATTACAACACCTACCAAATTCAAAATATTACAACAAACTAACATCAACATAACATCAAAAGTCAAGGGTCAGGTGTGAAGAAGTTGGTGGGTCTTCGTTGTCGTCTACCACGTTGTGGAGTTGCTTGTGTTAGTGCGGACAACGGGATGTTCTCCTCTTCTTGAATCTCACCCCCAACTTCTTGTTGTATATCATCCCCTTCAATCTCAGGCTCTGCTTGTTCTTCGTGTTCTGAATCGCTTTGAGGTTGAGGTGGAGACCTTCGAACAACTCTCTTTCGTCGTACACCAGAACGGTCGCTCGTTCGATGTGTGGGAGACCTTAGTATTACATCTAATGTTGCGCCCTCCCCCACAAGATCAGCTTGTGCACGGCAACAAGATAACATCTCCCGTACGGTATCCTTCGCCTGATCGGCGATGTTGCTATTCAACATAGTTGCACATTTTTTTGTAAGGGACCAAGTCTGGATCAACAGAGAAACATGAAAAGTTGAATGATTAGGTTACTTACAAATACACATATATATATGAAACCAAATTTATATATAAACTTTAACAATTTAAAACGAAACTTTAAAACTTACAAAATTTCGAATATTGGATCCCTTCGGTTGGTACATCGGGAACTTAACGGAATGTTGATCTGCTGGTTCGGTCCCTGGTCAACGGATCGGGACTACCACTCCAGCAGGAGTCTGCAACGTTGGAGAGATGAAACGTCTAGTGACTCTCTCGTACCAAGCCATGTACATCCCATGCACCGAGAGGTCAAACGGTGGAATGTCACCGATGATTTCTTAAAAACGGTGAACATTCCATCTCTGAACGTATTCGAAGAAGCAAGCGGGTGACCGGGGGTACGGCCCATTCCTGTGATGTTGTGCATCTCGGCATTGAATGGCGCGGCAACTGGAATCCCTTGGTGAAGACCAAACTGGCGTAACACTCTATCGGGGTAGTAAAACTCGACAACCCCAAAGTTGATTAACGGTGCTTTCGTGAGCCACAAATCATGCCTGTACGTGCAAATAGGCGGCAGTCGAATCAGTCGCTCCTCTGTGTAAGGAGACCACACTACACAGTCAGCTGCCAACCTATCGAGCTCATCGCGGTAATATGTTAAGCACCTGTTGGGGTTGGCTGTCCATGTCAGTTTGCCTGTCCAGTACACACCGATAGGAGGTAGCATGTCTATATCATCGGGAAGAACTCTCCAGTGTTGAGATTGGATCCGTACTACGGGCCGACCTATGTGAATCCGCTCCCAACTCTAAATCTGCAGTAAAATCAGAGGCCCATTCATCTGGTTCGAACCTATACTGCACAAGCACAGACTCCGATAGAGTGACGAAAGTACTGCACTGCCCCAACTGTAATGGTTGACCCTACCTAGATCGGCGATTAATGACAAGAACATCAATGAGATGCTATTTCCTGTCGAATTTGGAAACAAGACGGTGCCGAATAGCGTGAGAATGTACGCCCTACAATAACACTCCACCTCCGCCGCAGTTGAACCGTCATTCAATTTATTTTTAAACGTGTCCATCAACCACTTCAAACGGATAAATTTTCCATTAACCGCACCGGCTTCTACTTCAACCCCTAAGTACTCCTGGACTATAAAAACCGGGTCGAAGTCCATTAATCCTGTGACTGCCTCTCCATCGATTGGAAGCCCGGTAAGTATGGCAACGTCCTGCAGAGTGACTGTCATCTCCCCAACTAGAAGGTGAAAGGAGTGTGTCTCGGGCCTCCATCTTTCAAGAAGTGCTTCCAACAGAGGACGATCGCACTTGATGGATGTCATCCTGGGAATACCTTAGAACCCACAGTTTCTTAGTATCTCGTGTATACGTGGGTGCACAGGTAGCGGATGACTAGTCCTAAAGCGGCACTCCGTAGCCTCACCGTTCCAAATATTCTGCGATCGATGCAACGGCTGAAAAGTGAGGAGTGAAGGGTCGAGGGGTCCGGGGCCTCCAGAAGGGATATGTGATGACGAGGGGACTGAAGAAGAAGTGTCCGTCTCATTTGGATTGACTTCAACCTACATAACAATAACATTTACATCAACATACCGAAATGCAATATAATTCTATTAGAATCAATAATTAATTACTTACATTAGTACCTTCGGTACGAGCACGACCACGTCCACCGCGAGTACGTGGTCCATCGCCATGTGGAGGTCTACTGCTTTCTCCTACCTCCATGTTACCCCTTGTGCGTGCCATTTACAATAGAATACAAATCCTACAACTACAACAAAAATGTTATTAACTACACATAACCTAGATATAAAAAACAACAATCTCGAAACATCTTCACAACCACAACATCTCAACAACAAAAATATCAAAAATCTCGAAACTTCTCCACAACCACAACATCTCAACAACAAAAGCAACAACAATCTCGAAACATCTCCACAACAACAAATTCTATATAACAATGCCGTTGATTCTGTAATTTTAGCAAATTAGAGAATTTTAACTCTTTCTTAACAAAATTCTATATAGAATTCTATATAAAAAATTCAACTTCAACAAATTCTAAAATTTTTAATTCTTTCTTAATTTTAGCAAAAATCTATATAGAATTCAAGAAATACTATATAACAATGTCGTTGATAGCAACAACTTCAACTCTTTCAACTCTTTCTTTTTCAATGAAATGTTCAACTAAAAATAACAACAATAGCTACTCTACATTGTCAACAATAAGTCAAATTCAACTCAGCAACTACACAATAGCATCAAGACTAACACAATATTTGCTTATCAAAAGCTTCAGAAATTTACCTTCCAAGTAGGAGATTCCAAAGCGAGCTACTGACAAGGTAGAGAAGAGCAAGATCCTTCAACCAAGATCTTCCAAAGACGAAGACGAAATTAAACTAGGTCTACGAAATTAGGTATTCGGGATTTAGGGTTTAAAGATATAATCAAATGTGGGGAATAAGGATGGGGAAAATCTAAAATCGATGAGAGATTAATTGGTTTTGGGGAGTGTATCAATCGATTAAAGGGGTAATCGACCACAAAATGCTAGGGGGCGATGGGTTCGTTGAGGGACAGAGAGAAGAAGAAAAAAAATTCGAAGTATTTAATAAATCGAGAAGAAGAAGAAAGGAGATCTGCGATATTAAAACCCCCAAACTGCAAGACTCGGTCTTTGAAAGACCGAGTCTAGTTAAAAGTAGCTCGGTCTTTCAAAGACCGAGTCTTGCTCTTCGATTTTTCAAAGTGCAAGACTCGGTCTTTGAAATACCGAGTTAGTTTTAACTAGATTTTTCAAAGTGCAAGACTCGGTCTTTGAAATACCGAGTTAGTTTTAACTAAACTCGGTCTTTCAAAGACCGAGTGAGGTGATTTGGAAAATAAAAAAAAAGTAGGACGGTTTGGAAAAAACTTTACAAAAAAGGATCGTTTTGGGAAAAAATTCTAATCAAAGCATCCCATAATATTTGAGGAAACACGCCATAAGACTTGCTTCACAAGGAATCCAAAGAGGAAACTACTCAGCATTGAGATCTCACAATCAATGTGACTTCTAATTTATAAATGCAGACAATCTGGTCACAATCAGATCTTAAAGCATGATCAAACGGGAAAATTTTGCCGTACTACCCCACTTTTTGAAAATATTTAGCGCTCTGCCCCACTTCCCAAAACAGTTAGCGATATGCTCTTGTTTAGGACACGTCGGCAAGAAACGTTATTGGGAAAAACAGCATAGGTTATTTCGATGCCGTTCTTCCTAATAACGGCATCTATTTTACATTTTTTTCATGCCGTTATTTGGAATAACGACATTAGTATATTTTTCTTACAAATGTGAATCTTCTAACTTTAAAAAAATTCTAAGTGTAAAAAAAACTTATAAATAATGCCGTTATCCTGAATAACGGCTTCAAATGACTGATGCCGTTATTGGAGATAACGGCATCAGTTATATATAAATGAAGTTAATTTTTTTTTAAAAAAAATTATAACTGATGCTGTGATTTGGAATAACGGCAACATTTATATAAAAAAAAATCATTAAAAAAAATATAACTTTGATTTTATGCATGCATGCATGCATGATAAGTACACCCCCTTCCATGTCATCTTTTTTTAGTCAAACCAACTTCATGACTGGATTTGGTTTCATCCTTTGCAAGTCACGTGGGTTTGGTTTATCTTGAGTGTATTTATCATGCCTCCATGCATTTCATCTCCACATGATATGATGCACTGATGCCGTTATTTCAAATAACGGCATCAGTAGAGAATGCCGTTATTTGAAATAACGGCATTTGTTATAAAGTTTTTACACTTGCAATTTTTCTCTAAGTGGAGATTACAAGCTGTCGAAAAAACAAAACAAACTATGCCGTTATTCCAAATAACGGCACGACACTTTTTTTTCAAAAAGATGCCGTTATAGGGAAGAACGGCATCAAAATAAACTATGTCGTTTTTCCCAATAACGTTTCTTACTGATGTGTCCTAAATAAGGACATATCGCTAATTGTTTTGGGAAGTGGGGCGAAGCGCTAAATATTTTCAAAAAGTGGGGTAGTACGGCAAAATTTTCCATCAAACGGTCCTCGCACTGCGCATCTTGTCAATGATGACTTTTAATGTTCCTTGCATTTACGTTGGTTTGTTTGCGTGTAAATGAGCTGCAAAAAACGAAATCCATGAGGTAAGCACAGTAGCAGTGCTTTAGTTGCACGCAGTTGTTTTTTTAGCGCATTACTGTAGCTACAGTAATCCACAGTTTTGGGGTGTTTTGGTTGGATGTAGATTTACTGTAGCGAAGGAGAAACACTGTAGCGAAAGTAAATTATTGGATTTGGTTTTTTTAAATAGCTTTGGTTGGATGTAGATTTCCTGTAGCTGAAATTGTTTTCAATAAAAGATTAACTTTGTTTGTGTTGAAAGTGTTGAAATATAGTAATTACTAATGTGTATATTCTGTTTCCTAATCTATAAAAAATATATTCCCCAAATTTCTAATATCCTCACTCTTCTCTCAATCTCCTTTCTTTTTCACCAAGAATGTAATTCTTATATATTGATGTATACAGTAGAGAAATAAGTATGAATAAGAAAAATATTATTTTTCCCAAATGAATCTGATTTCAATTTTTCAACATGGTATCAAAGTCTAACAAGATCTAGGATAGTTGAAGAAGAAGAAGAGACGGAGGTGATCGGATCTGACGCCTCCATCCCGACCCGATCCCGACCAAACCCCGACATCCCCGAACTCCCGCTGCCTCTTCACATCAGCAACATCCTCCTCATCAAGATTTGCTCTTTTCACCTCGATCTCAACACCATCGTCATCCTTTCCCTTCTCTTCATCCCCTTCAAGATCTGACAACTTCCTCTTGCGCCTCTTCCATTGTCTTGAGTCCCCTCCCGTCGCCGAAGAAACAATCGCTTTGAACGGCGCGCTGCACGAAGATCCCAACACCTCTTCGTAAGAACACTGTAATCATCGTAATTTAAAATACTTTTTAACTTTTTTGTTTTATTTGAAATTAATATCTATTAATTATGGTTTAAACTAATTAAACTAAATTGATTGTAATTAAATTAAATTTAAAAAAACGAAAACCCAATTAACTGCCGCTTAATCTTAATTAAATGAAACAAAAAAAAACGCCATCAAAAAAACCAAAATAGAAAAACAACGAAAGAAAAAACCAAGCTTAAAAAACTGAAACCCCCAAAAAACTAACCTAAAAAAACCGAGCCAAAAAAATTAGGTGCTAATCTTAGTTTTGTTTTAATTAAGAAAAGAGTAAGAAGAGAAATTATTTAGGGGTTAATCTTAGTTTGGTTTTAATTAAGAAAAGCTAATTAATCGCCAATTTCATCTATAATTATAAGAAATTCATTAAGGGCTAATCTTAGTTTGGTTTTAATTAAGAAAAGTGTGCACAGTGTTAGGTGCAGCGAACTTTGATGTAGGCGTTTTAGTCCCACATCAGAAGTGGAGAGGTGGATTTTTTTTTATTTCTTTATTTTTTTTGAGAAAAAATGTGACCTCGTCACCAATTCATTAATAAAACATTAACGAAATAAGTAGTACAATAATTATACATCAATCCGTTCCTAGAACGGAACAGTGGAAAACTATTACAAAGCTAAGTCTACAATCCTAACTAGTCCATCTCCTAGCTAAACTTGTAGACGAGGCATGTGCACAATGTTCTCCCTCCTAACCCTCCAGCCGTGATTTGAATTCCAGAAAAAAAATCTAATTTGGCATTCAAAATTCATCGACCAATCTCTCCACCCCAGAAAATCCGTCCACCTTCCCCCAAACGCCTACTGTGGCAGCAACCACAACAACCGTCTCTCATTGGCATGCTAACTCCTCTCTCCACAACGTTGTCGTCGTGTGTCCGCCAAACTAACCCCACCGCGACGCCATCTTTCGATTGTGTCAAATCCAGTTCTCAACAGTAGCCGAGCACCACCGCCTATCAAATGAGACACTTGTGCTCTCCGTTCACTCCATCAATTATAATTTGAGTTTCAAACCAACTCTAGTTTCAAATTCAAATTACACCAAAAATGTTCCTCACATTCCCCTACTAAAATTTGAATTTCAAAAATCTATATTGAAATACAAACTTTACGGAATCACCCCTACCACCCTTTGAAATCAAATTTGAATTTCGAAACCCTAATTCAAAATTCAAATTTGAATAACACACCCTAATTCAAAATTCAAAAATTGAATTTCTCTCTATACTCCCCAAACTATAATTTGAATTTCAAAAGTCTACATTGAACTTCAAACTTCATTGAATTCTCCCCCCCCGAAATCAAATTTGAATTTGAATTTCAAAACCCTAAATTGAAATTCAAAAATGATCCAAATCTCTCTCCATATATCTTTTGAATTTCAAAAATCTAAATTAAAATTCAAAAAACATCCAAATCTTTCCGTCCATACCCCCAATGAAATTTGAATTTCAAAACCCTATTTTTGAAATTCAAAATTCCATCCAAATTCTCTCCATGTTTGCTAACTCAACCCCGGTCACCTTCGCCCATCTCCACACCTTCCCCCTCCCGACATTGTTGTCGATCACATCATCCACGTCGATTCGTCGACGTAAACAGCAGCTCACCGACCCTTTCCGAACCAACAACAGCCCATTGACAAGCACACCCGCCAACGAGCCAGCCCTCTATTCAGTCGTCGTCTCCTGAGACCACCACCGCTTCTCATTCGCCATGGAATCGAAGAAGCAGAAGAGGACGATGTCGGACCGTAATCAACCTCCCTGCAACCATCATTAACAAGATCATCTCCCTAATCCCCTTCAAAGAGGCCCTCGGCACGTGCGTCCTCTCCCGTACTTGGTGTCGCCTTTTGCTGTCAATCCCTGACTTCAACCTCTCTGGAACCCCACATCAAATCACGGTCCAGACCATCTTCCGCCATTCCGGCGACATCCGTCTCCTCAAGGCCCGCAACTATCCACCAAAAATTCATGAAATCCCACATCTAAACATCAAGTCGGAGCCTCCGACGAGCTCATCGCCGCTCCGGTGGCGGGGTGACGGGTTGAGGGGGAAGGAGGAGGAGGAGAATGGTGAGGGACTCCTCCCCCCTCCCCACAAGCCAACTGATGACTTTCTATCTTTCTTTTTTTTTGAGTTTTTGGGGAGATTCTCTCTCTAGAAATTCTAGAGAGAGAAGCTCTTTGATTGACGTGGAGAGAGGGATTCATATGTTTAAATAGGGTTTTGGGCTAGGAATCGAGACATAAGCACCCAGCCAACTGGAGAGAGAGTTGGGGAAATAAAATAATATTCTTTTTATGAACAGTATCGCTCTGGATGTTCTCGTTGCTAAAATAGAGGAAGAGTAATGCTAGAGCCACTACCAATTTCACTACATTTCTCTTCACTATCTTAGGTGGCACACTCCAATAGGTAGGGGATGATAGAGTAGGTGGGAGAACTCTCCAATAGGAGTATGCCACCTAAGGTAGTGAAGGAAATGATAGTGAAATTGGTAGTGGCTAAAGCATTACTCAATAGAGGAAATGAAAACTAGTTGTAGCTATAGTAATACAACAAAACAACCAGCTACAGCTAAAAAATGCTTTATAAACCAAAACTCCTCACCTTCCTTGCCAATATTCTTTTTATAAACAATATTGTACCAGATGTTTTTGTAACTATAAACAATATTGCACCGGATGTTTTTGTAACTAAAATAGCACAAATGAAAACGCGAAAAAAAAAGTCCAAGAAACTGTAAATACTTGTAGCTACAATAATACAACAAAAAAAACCAGCTGCAGCTAACCAAAGCAACAAAATGCTTTATAAACCAAAACTCCTCACATTCCTGGCCGATGTGGGACTATGTCCCGATATTGGTTTCCGTTTTTTTTTCGAGTTTTTTCAGGTTTTTTAAAAACCGAGTTTTGGTTGTTTTGTTTGGATTTGTTTGGTTTTTTTTGGGTTTAATTTAGTTAATTAAGTTTAAACCCTAATTAATTAAAATTAATTTCAAGTCAAACAAAAAAGTCAACAACTTTTTAAATTATTTTTGTTACAGTATTACTACAATTCAACCAAATCTAATCTTTCATGGAAAATTATTCCATCTTTAGGACATCTACATCCAACGAAAGTTATTTCAAGAAATCAAATCCAAGTATTTATTTTATCTATAGAAATACTACCACTCTTGATTTTTTTTACATCCAATCAAACCACCTCTTAGTGTGACACATAGAGATAAGATGGAGATAAACGGGTACGTTCAGTAAATGTGCTGAGCTTTGGAGAGAGACCGACCAATAGTAAATTTAAAAGGATACTCTGAACATCAGCAAAATTGCCAAAAACGTTTTTTATTGAGAAAAAAAATATTGCAAACAACTGTAGCCAAAATTTTTGTATTTATTAAAAGACCAAGGCTAATGAGCCATTTGATGGAGATGGTCTAACATGGGCATTTATACGGTTAAATCTATCTACACTTTTCTTAATAATGGTGGTGTTATTTCTCCGTTCTATAAGCACATTTGGCAGAACATTGCACCCCTAAAAGTTAGGATTCTAGTTTGACTGGCAATTCACAAAAAACTTCTTACAATTGAAATCCACAACAATTTTTTTTTTGCTTTGGGCCAAAAATATGTTTTGTGTAATATGCACAATGAGACGAACAATCATTTCTTCATTCATTGTCCTTTCGTTCGCCCTAAAGAAATCTTGTTATATCCGTGGGTCTTCGGGTTCCATGACATCGGGATGGAGTACTTGGAGAAAAAATAAGGTACCATCGACTTTCAGACTTTCTTGGGATATTTCTATGATGGCGTTGATTTGGGTTATCTGGAAAGAAAGAAATGCTAGGATTTTTTACCAAAAAATATCGCTCGAATGATGTAATCATTGATGACTTCATTCATCTTGTTCATCTATGGTCTAACTTACTTTCCTCCTTCCAACCTAGGAGCTTGTTAGAAAATGGGTATTTTATACACCATTTACGAACCAGTTTTGATCAAATTTTTGAGTAAGATCCTCAATGAATTATTGAGAGATCTTGATTGATTTGTGTTCTCCTTCGTGAGTAGATCAAAATTATATATTAATTTGCTAAAAACGGTTAAGAGGTGAATGAGAAATTTCCTCAAAGTGAGACGTTTTCATTCTTGAAAATGGGTTAAGGGAACATAGTCCCACATCGGAAAAATCAAAGGAATTAGAAGAGTATATATAATAACCTCCTTCTAAGCATTGTAAGATAGCTAGAAGAGAGGCTCTCTCTCGCACGCGCAGGGGGATACAAATCTCGGATCGGATTACATGCGACTTGTGTGCGCCCGCACATCCTGCAAACACGAATACCGGACCAACATGACATCACCCCGTGCATAGCCACCGTAACTCCTATTTCCCATATCTGTAATTTTTTTCTACTGTATTTTCATTCCTGGTATTTTGTATTCAAATTGAGATCCTATATTTTGTTCCAGTTCGAATAAAATCATTATTTTGTTTCAACTCAACTTTTGGTGCCTATATCTCATTCAATTGTATGTCTGTTCTGCTCTTTTGTGTCGTTCTTCATGTAGAAATGGACTATTCATTTCGTCTATCTCTTTTTTCCCATTTTTAATACATTTTGACTAAGTCTCTAGTTGGATCCCTCTCAAACCCGCTACCCAAATACCCAAACAAACCCAAACCCCTCCTATTTAAACCCTAATCTCTTTTATCCCTAACCCTAAACCCCTCCTAATACTGTTTAAACCTAAAAAAATCCCAGCCACCCTCCTCCTTCAATCTCCCGTCTCCTTCCTTCCACTCCCTGCCACTCCGTCTTCAACCTCTCGCCCAATCCCCATCTCCTCGCCTCGTCACCTCCGACCCATCGCCTCCCTCTCCTCTCCACCTCCGATCGCCCTCGCCTCTACCATCGCCACCCTAGCCTCCATCGTCTTCGTCGCCTCACCTCCGACCCATCGAACCAAACTCCCGAACCCATCGTTTTCCTCTGCCATTACCATCGTCGTCGTCCCCTCGCCTCCATTGCCATCGCCTCGCCGGTGCCTCCTCACCCACGACCTCCGCCAGCCAGCCGCCACACCTCCAAATCATCCCCCGCTTTCGCCACTCTATTTCAAACTCGAAAACAGAGCAGCTCGAGCGTGCCTGTTCTCGTCGCTGTCGATGCCCCTTGACGACAGCGCCGCTACCCGTCGACGCCGACCTCGCCGTTGTTGCCTCACCGCCTCGCGCCGCACCGCCTCTCTCTCTCTCTCCCCGTCGCAGTGAAGGAGGGAAGAAGGGCACTGTTGGCTGATTTGATCCTAGCCGTTGGATCGCATCAAGATTCGTGCCACTCAGATCTGATTTGATCGGTGTTTCCTGTTCTGGCTGATTTGTCCTGCGAACACGAATACCGGACCAACATGACATCACCCCGTGCATAGCCACCGTAACTCCTATTTCCCATATCTGTAATTTTTTTTCTACTGTATTTTCATTCCTGGTATTTTGTATTCAAATTGAGATCCTATTTTTTGTTCCAGTTCGAATAAAATCATTATTTTGTTTCAACTCAACTTTTGGTGCCTATATCTCATTCAATTGTATGTCTGTTCTGCTCTTTTGTGTCGTTCTTCATGTAGAAATGGACTATTCATTTCGTATATCTCTTTTTTCCCATTTTTAATACATTTTGACTAAGTCTCTAGTTGGATCCCTCTCAAACCCGCTACCCAAATACCCAAAAAAACCCCAAACCCCTCCTATTTAAACCCTAATCTCTTTTAACCCTAACCCTAAACCCCTCCTAATACTGTTTAAACCTAAAAAATCCCAGCCGCCCTCCTCCTTCAATCTCCCGTCTCCTTCCTTCCACTCCCTGCCACTCCGTCTTCAACCTCTCGCCCAATCCCCATCTCCTCGCCTCGTCACCTTCGACCCATTGCCTCCCTCTCCTCTCCACCTCCGATCGCCCTCGCCTCCACCATCGCCACCCTAGCCTCCATCGTCTTCGTCGCCTCACCTCCGACCCATCGAACCAAACTCCCGAACCCATCGTTTTCCTCTGCCATTACCATCGTCGTCGTCCCCTCGCCTCCATTGCCATCGCCTCGCCGGCGCCTCCTCACCCACGACCTCCGCCAGCCAGCCGCCACACCTCCAAATCATCCCCCGCTTTCGCCACTCTGTTTTGAACTCGAAAACAGAGCAGCTCGAGCGCGCCTGTTCTCGTCGCTGTCGATGCCCCTTGACGACAGCGCCGCTACCCGTCGACGTCGACCTCGCCATTGTTGCCTCGCCGCCTCGCGCCGCACCGCCTCTCTCTCTCTCTCCCCGTCGCAGTGAAGGAGGGAAGAAGGGCACTGTTGACTGATTTGATCCTAGCCGTTGGATCGCATCAAGATTCCAAATTTTGTTCCATATTTCTTGTACTCGTTTTTACTATTTGTGGCACTAACTTGCACTAAGGGCATTTTCTCTTGTTTTTCCTAATTTTTTTCTTTTTATATTTATTAAGCAGACCTTGAAGACGTGCTACCTGCTGGGATTGGTGAGCAGAGATTTTAGTCTTCAAGTGGAGAAAAGACTTGCTTAGAATAATTGTTTCTTGAATTATTTATTCTTTCTACATGAGAACTTGTAACGGGCTTATGTTCCGGAGTTTTAACTTGATCCAGACTTGAAACTATTTAGATATTATTATTGTGTTTTCAATTGTTTCTGTTGCTAATAAATTATTCATGCATGCTTGGTTATATATATCTCCTGTTATGTTCTTGTTGTGATGCTGAGTCGATCCTACAGCTTATGAATGATGTTAAAATCATTCGCTGGGCTTCATCACGCACTCGTATTCTGTGTTTTTGGGAAGCGGGGCGTGACAGCCACTTTTGCTACAGCTTTGATTTTTTTTCTTTTGTAAACGGCTATTATAAATGCAGAAACGGTTTTGTCTGCAGTTACATTGTACGCATTCAATTGACTGTCTGCAGTTACACTGTGACATTCAGGGCATTGACTAATGTCTGCCATTACAGTGTACGCATTCAATACATTGTGTGTCGTTGCACTGAAGACATTCATAGCTTTGTCTGCCATTACAAGTGTCCAACCCTGACTCTATATATAGAGCCCCACCCTCTCTCTTTCTTCCCTGCAACAGAAATCATCTTCTTTCTTCCTCTTTTTAGTTTCACTCTATTCCGTTCCTTGGTCCTGCTATTTTGGTAAGTCGGTGATAGGATTCTCACGCTTTCGATCGGTTCGAGAGTGTCACATGGTGCCTAAGTGAACGTTCTAGTCGTTGCATCCTGGGAGACAGACGCGTTTGCACAATCCAGCAAGCGGAAGAGGCAAAATTTGTTTTAAGAAAATTGTGTGATATACAAGCCACCTCTCCTTCCATCGTCCTAAACTCATCGATCACTTCCACCAATGGCTTCCAAAAAAAAGGACCGTCAATTTATTATACGTGCAAAGCACGTGTCTGAAAATACCTTCATGTTCTGGATTTTTGTTTGTAAACACAATTCAAAGTCCACACACTTTGAAAATTCCTTACAGTCCACACACTTTGATTGCAAATACAATTCAAAGTCACTCGTCGATTTACTTCCACAAATCCGTCAATCAATCTCATTTAGAAAATTAAATTGATATAGCGACCCCAACCCACCTCTCCTTCCATCTTCTAAACTCATCGATCACTTCCACCAATGGCTTCCAAAAAAAGAAAAAGAAAGAAGATAGAACCGTCAATTTATTATACGTGTTGAAGATTCCTTCCCTGTTCCTTGTGGATTTTATTCTCTCCACAGACCACAGCCCAGTCCACACACTTACAATTCGAAGAAACCATTTCTGATTGTAATCTTGATGAGAGGAAAGATGAATCTCAGCGACAAGAAATTCATCGAGTTCCCACCAGCCAAATTCATCATTTACATGTTCCCTGTCGTCTTGTTTTACCTCCTTTCTCCCTCAACTCTTTCCACCATCACTTAATCCGCCATGGTCATCTAAATCAGAAGTAAATATCTCACCTTTTCTTTGTATGCAATCCTCACTAAGACTAAAACAGAAATTAAAATCAATGCAAAAGAATTTCTCTGAATGTGATTTGCTCGAAAAGCTTTAATCAACAAGTTTCCCCTTTTTCAGTATCACATTGATTGATCGTCTCAATGCATGAATGATAATATTCATCGGTTTTCAATAAGCATGATAAATACAGATGAAATATCATGCACGGTGCACCACAACTGCAAGTTCGCATGAAGACATAATACTGACACATCCACAACTTCCCTTTCCAACTAGAAACTATAATAAGTGACTTCTTCTGATTTATGAATTCAGTCAAGTTTGGTGGCGCAGGCGTACAGATAATCTGGTGACCATTGGATAGGAAGCAGCTCGCATCCCAAAGCTTGATCGAGCGGTCGTTTCTTGTCAATGATGAGATAATGAAGCTGATTAGAGATGACGCAATTAATATATTATTATTACAGGTGGGGGACTTTCCAATTAACTTTTTAGTCAGGAATGTGATTGGAGAAAGCAGCACATGCATTGATATGGCACGGCATGAACCAATACATACATACTATGAAGACAGCAAAGTCTGAGTAAATTATTATTATTATATTTTTTGCTTAATTAATACACATACTATTTTAATGTATTATTTTAATGGGAGAGTTGGGTTTATAAACAAATAAATCTTAATTTTGTAACTGAGCAAACCCGTACAATATACATCTAAATTAAATTCAATTAATAGAAACATTTGTAGATAAACAAATCTGTGTATTGCCCGTACATATCTAATCTAATATAAAGGAAGTATCATATTTAAGGTTAGACTAAAAGTTTTTACTATTAATAAAAATATATTTATTAAGACGTGCATCGCACGTGAAAATTACTAGTCATGATGATCACAACCTCAACCGTGGTTTATTAACGAAAAAATCAAAAAATTCCTTATTGTTTACAATTAGTATAAAACATAGAGATAAACACGTATATTATATGTATTACAGGTTAAGAGAGGCCGACCAAATACACCCTTCTTCATCATTATTAGGAGATAAATATAGTTAAGAAATAACTGACATGATCATTTACAAATAGTGGTGGCAATTGGGTCCATCAAGCAGCATCGGGTTGAACCCGTGCGGGTTGAACTCAAGTCAGAGTGGGTTCAGGTCGGGTTGAGAGCTTAACTGGATCGGGCCGGGCCAGGTTGGAAAATGGTAGGGTAGACCCGGTCGACCTGCAAACCCAAACGGGGCGATCCGGATCGCGGGTTGGCCCGGTTGAGATTTTTTTATATTTTATTTTTTTCAACTAAAAATAAAATTATGAATATCTACTACTATTAATGGGAGGGTCTGTCACTTTGTCACTTTGGGTTTGTAACCAAACAAACAATTTTTTAATTTTTTTTTGTCACAAATGAAACACATACGTTGCACGCGTAATTCTAACTCTATTTATTAACACATGCATAACGCGTGTAAATCAAATTTTTTTTCTTCACCAAACAAATAATTTTTAAATTTTTTTGTCACAAAGCAAATACGTACGTTGCACGTGCAACTCCGAATCTATTTCGTAACACGTACAATTCAAGATTTTTCCTTCAATAATTTAAAAAATTACGTGCAGTGCCAGTTCAACTCTATTTTTTTAAAAGTTTAAGGCATTCATCACAACAAGTGCTGATTACTACCGACTTACAAATATCGCACATTCAACTCCAACTTTTTATCAAAACGTGCATTGAAAATTACTAGTATATTATAACGGGAGAATTAGGGTTGTCATTTGTCAACATACAAACCCGTGCATTGCACATACAACTCTAACTCTCCCATTCATTACAACAAAAACAAATATTTTTAAAAAATCACCTATTTAAAATGTGCAACACACGTGCAAAACAATTTTATAATATTTTTTAACATTAAACATACACATATGTTGCACGCATAACTCAAATTCTACTTATAAATATGTGCATTGCACGTACAAATTGTAGCTTTTCCTTCAAAATATTTTTTTTCAATTACGTGCAAGGCACGTCCAACTCCAAAACTATTCCTTAACACGTAAATCGCACATGAAAATCCTCCAACTCTTATCAAAACGTGCATCGAACGTGAAAAATACTAGTATATATAATTGTAATAAGAGTCAAAGAGTGAGTGTGTAAAGATAATTGTATATATTATTCATTTGAACTTTTATAATTTTTTTACAATTTTTTTACATACAATTTGCTAGCTAGATGTTGTTAGTCTTCAATTTGCTATTGTTGTTGTTGTTGTTGTTGTTCGGACGAGTTACTTCCATTTGCTGATGTGTCGACCCCGATTACTTGAATTCTATTTTCAGCCTTCATCCAATCTTCTATGCACACGAGCATCTCCAACGATTGGGGCTTCAAGCAATTCTTGTAATCTGTTAGAACTCTGCCACTTGTAGATTATGCACTTTTTGAAGTAACTGTAGAGACAAGCGGAATTAGTAGATCTTTAGCCATATGTTTAAGAATATTATAAACATGTTCATGTTTTTTCCACCATTGTAGTACATCAATCTTAGCATTAAAACTCTCACTATCTTGTTGATTATACCAATTTAATTTATTCTGTTGATTAATCCAAGGTTTTTTTGATTGAATTTGAGAAAGTAAATTAAAAGTGACAACGTCTAATTTACTCTTACTCTTACCTCTAGAAGTATTATAAGAAGTAACTATACTATTTGTACAACTAAATGCAAAAGTTATATCATAATAATCATACAAGTTATTCAATATCGATTCAATGCTAGCTAAAAATTCATCGATACAATCGAAAATTTTCTTTTTCTTTTTTTTTTGCTTGCTTCTTTGTTGAACAAACTTGATTAAATTGAGATTGAATTAAGTAGTAGTAGTAGAGAGAGTAAGAGAGTAAGGTATGAATTTTTTTAGATTGAATTAAGGGGGTTTTTATGAGGGAAAAATAAACAAAAGATTTAAAAAAAACAAAAAACAAAAAAAAGCCCCAAAAAGAAAGCTAACGGCTCTCTGTTTCTGAGTTTCAGACTGTTTGACGCGGGTCGAACGTTGGTCAAACCAGTCCAAACCCACAGGTTGAACGTGCGGGTTACGGGCAGGTTTGACCTGGTCAACGGGTTCGCGGGTCGGGTTGAGCGGGTTGAATTTACGAACTTGGCGACCCGGGTCGACCCGCATCGACCCGCGGCTTCGACCCGGACCCAAACCTCCTAATTGTGGACCGGGTTCGTGTGGGCGGGTCATGAGTCAACTAGATCCGTTTGCCATCACTATCTACAATCAACTTGAGCCAAAATTAAGTATTTTTTGTGAGAAATCACCGGAGAGAGCTTGAGCGTGAGAGAGGTAAGGTATCCTCTACACGGCTCTCTCCTGGAGGGTGGTGTTAGGTGGGGTGAGCGAGATAGTTGCTTGGTGAGAAATTGCCGGAGAAAAGCGCTATCGTGTGAGAGGTGAAGGTATCCTCTTCACGGCTATCTCTTTGGTAGCGGCTGTAGGAGCGGCATGTTTGTAGGATGAGTAGTGAAGTTGGTGGGAGGTTGCGATAGTTGTGCATGTGCCGTGGGATCAGTTTCGATCTGCGGGGTTTGGGCCCAAAGATGGGGTCCCCCCAGCGAGGTGAATGCAGGGAGCGACAGGTGATAAAATCCTGCCCGACTTGTTTCAGGTGGGTGTGCATGTGTCGTGGAGACACTGTACGAAGCTAAACTGACGTACTCACAATTTTGCTGGACCGAGCTGGTTTGTCGGCCCACCCTCCAGGATTGTTGGAGGGAGTTGTTTGTACTCATGTTGCTTTATGTACGTTTTATTTTATGTATGTAGTTTGTATTTGGGCCCAGTACTCTGGGTTTGTTTCGTTAAACTCTTATTAATGAAACATGGTGGCCTTATTCCACCTTTTCCCTAAAAAAAAAAAAAAAAAAAAAATTAAGTATTTTTTTGTTGGAAAAAACAAAAACATTGCCAACAACTAAAGGGAAATTTTTGTACTACTAGAAGACTTGTACTTAGAGCTCATATATATAAACCGTAACCCCCAAACCCAAACAAGAAGACTAGTAGTAAGAGAAGGAATTCTCAGAAGTGAGAGAACCAAAGATGATTCAAAGTGCAGGATCAGTCATAGCTAGCATCATGTTCATATGGGCAATGGCGCGCCAATTCTTTCCGCGCCATTTCGAGACATACGTAACCAAATACACAAACAAAATCCTCTACTACTTCTACCCTTACATCGAGATCACGTTTCCCGAGTACAGTGGGGGGAGGTTCAAGCGAAGCGATGCCTACAGTGCGATCGAGTCATATCTTTCTGGGTCGTCCACGGAGAAGGCGAAGAGACTCAAGGCAGAGGTGGGAAGGGAGGGCACTGGGCTTATATTGAGCATGGATGAGCACGAGGAGGTGACCGATGAGTTTGGAGAGGCTAAGGTTTGGTGGTATTCCACGAAGATTACTAGGAAGACTCAGACACTGTCTTTTTATCCTGCTCCTGAGGACAACAGGTACGTATTAGTCGATCCCTTAAATTATCTCGTTTTTCTGAAGAACTACTTTTTTGTCTGCTCAATCTCTACTACTATAATAGGAGAAGGCTTTAGTATAATTTATCAATCTACCAATCCATTCAACGCACGTGCATATCTATTGTAAATGAGGTTTTAGATCAAATCCAAACTACGTCTGAATTTTTATTTTTTTAAAAACTATATTTATTAAGACGGTGCATCGCACGTGTAAACTACTAGTTACTATAATCATATTTAACAACTGTCCTAGTTAGAACAAATTCTTCGCAGTATGTTGAGAAATTCTACGATGCTACTATGCTTTGTTTGCACGCGCGCAAAAAAAAAAAAAACAAAACAAAAAACAACCCGTCTGGTTCCAGATACAAAATTTTTTTGAGGAAATTCCTAATCTACTATTTAAACAGGTTCTTCAAACTAATCTTGGCTGCTCAATTCGTACAATCAAATTAAAACAATTCTTGTATTTGGAAGAAAAAAAAATCTTTGCAATATATATGAATTAAGTAATAGGTAAATTTCGTTGTATTTTTGTTTATTGGTTGGGGTGTATGAGTTCCAGGACTTAGCATGTTGGGATCTGAACTTCATAAACCTTATTTTTTGTTGTATGTTTTGTTAAAATTTTTTTAATAAAATGCGGGGTATTCAACCCACCGTTTAACGATAAAAAAAAAAGTAATGGGTAAATTGCAGAAAATACTGGATATTACTATGGGTAATGCTACACCTACAACCTTTCTTACAACCTTTTCTTTTACAACCTTAGGTGGCACAATCTCATTGAAATGTATTGTAGAGTAGGTTGTAATGAGTTGTACACATCTCCAATGAGATTGTGTATTACTATACTCTGTTTTTTGCAGAAAATGCCCTGCACTGTTACAAAACACCTGATTTTTTCAAAATCCGCTGCGTGAACAGGTACTACAGACTAATCTTCCACCAAGCTCAGAGGAAGCTCATTCAAGATTCCTACCTCACGCACATAATGGATCAAGGGAAGGCTATTCAAGTTCAAAAGCGCCAACGCAAGCTCTACACTAACAACTCCAACTATGATCGCTACGATTACAGGAAGCTTGAATGGAGTCATGTTCCCTTTGAGCACCCTGCCACATTCAAAACCATTGCGATGGACCCTATAAAGAAGCAGGAGCTAATGCAAGATCTTCTCACTTTCAGCAAAAGCAAAGAGTACTATATGAAGGTTGGGAAGCCATGGAAGCGCGGTTACTTGCTTTACGGTCCACCAGGGACTGGAAAATCCACTATGATTGCTGCTATGGCGAATTTAATGGATTATGATGTGTATGATCTTGAACTGACTGCCGTGAAGAACAATACGCGTTTGAAAAAGTTGCTGATTGAGACTACCAACAAGTCTATCATTGTGATTGAGGATATCGATTGCTCATTGGATTTGGCCGGGAAAAGGAAGGAGAACCAGGGCCAAGGGGAACAGACCGAGGAGGAAAAGGCCAAGGCAGCGTTGAAGAGAGATGATAAAGAGGCTAGTAAGGTATATTAATTAATTACAACTCAAATGTTTGCTACAATTTTTTTTTTCTTCTTTTCTTTAATGGATAATATAACGTAACATACGTACCCTGATCGATATACTTGGGAATTTTTGTTAACCTACCAACCAGGTAACATTGTCGGGACTTCTTAACTTCATTGATGGCTTGTGGTCGGCTTGCGGAGGAGAACGGCTGATCGTGTTCACGACTAATTATGTTGAGAAGCTGGATCCTGCGCTTGTAAGGAGAGGGAGGATGGATATGCACGTCGAGCTGTCTTATTGTAGTTTTGAAGCGTTCAAAGTGCTTGCTAAAAACTACTTGAACATTGAAGATCATGAATTGTTCGGAGAGATAAAGAGGCTGATAGAAAACAGCGAGATCACTCCTGCCGATGTGGCTGAGAACTTAATGCCCAAAAGCCTTGACGGGATTGACATTCACCATGTCAATACTTGTTTGAGTAAGCTTGTTCTCGTTCTTAAGGAATGTAAGTTGAAGGTTGAGGAGAAGGCAAAAGAAGAGGCAGCAAAGGCAGTGAAGAAGGCAGAAGAGGAGGCAGCAAATGCAGCGAAGAAGGTCGAAGAGGAGAAGAAGGTTGAGAAGGGGGCAGAAGAGAATGGTGTCGTAGGCGAAAAGAACAAATCGGAGGAGAATGGGAGCGAAAAAGAAGTCTCGGCTTAGCTAGAGATGAAATGCTTATGAATTCGGAGAATATGAAACCCAACGATTTATCTTCGCATTCAATAACCAAATACAGCACGCTTAATTAGCTTTTCTTCTTTCTCAGTGTATCTCAGTGTGTTAATCTCTAAAGAGTTGGTACTAATAAGTGACTCCATCTACATATATAAATCTGTAACTTGTGATATAGTAACTCACAAACTTGTATGGCTTGATATAATGTTAAATTGTACCAATACATTTCCATATTTGTTATGCCAAATTCTCTTCAGCGATTTTTTTCCCATCCGATGCGACGGATGATAAACTCTTTTTCGTATGTCATATTTTTCAAAATATCAAATCGTCTACCAAATTTGACCGATCACAATCCACAAAAAAATTCCAAATTATGGGCTTTTGGTCAACAACTACAACGTCTTCATTCTATTTTTTGAAAAATTTGAAAATTTGGAAGACTGACTACAGATGCTCTAACTAGGGTCATAAGCTGACTTTCCAAGTCAAGCATTCACGACTTTCTAGGAAGACAAGGAGAAGCAATCAAAGCATCTCATAATACTTGCGGAAACAGGCCATAAGACTTGCTTCACAAGGAATCCAAAGAGGAAACTACTCAGCATTGAGATCGCACAGTTCTAATTTATAAATGCTGACAATCTGGTCACAACAAATCTTAACGCATGATCAAACGGCCCTCGCACTGCGCCTCTTGTCAATGATGACTTTTAATGTTCCTTGCATTTACGGTTGGTTTGTTTGGTGTAAATGGGCTGCAAAAAACGAAATCCATGAGGTGAGCACTGTAGCAGTGCTTTTTTTTAATTAAAAAGATGACCGAAGTCATCGCTTCATTAAAAAGATCTTAACGAAACAGGAAGATAAAACTACATCAGACCCGAAGGCCTCCAATATCCAAAAGCATCTAACGAAACAGGAAGAAAATACTACATCGGACCCGAAGGTCACAAGTATCCAAAAGCACCTAATGCGGGCAGAATAACCCAATCACCAAAGAACAGCAACAACATCCAAAAAAGATACAGTAAAGGAGAAAGCTAGCTATCACATCCAGCCCGCGTCTGGGAGTCCACTGCCCTAAGTGAACTCTCCGCCTGCCTGTAAACTACTCTGCCTCCTCACCTGCGCGCATCTTCTTCCTTGATCGGCTGAGACCTGTCCAATCAAAGCAACAAATATAAATCTTTTGAATCAACGAGGAGAGAGACTGACGACCAGAATTGAAGCAAATTTCGTTGCGATCTAGCCATAGGTTCCATAGCACGGATGCTACCACAATTTCCCACTCTATTCTATCCTCATTTGAATTCCTGTTTTTTCTAAGAACCCCCCAAACCTCTGAACTAGACCCCGGACAATGTGAGACTCTGAGCGACCTACACACTTCCCCCCAGACCCATCTAGCTCTATGACAATGGAATAAAATATGGTTCGTATCCTCTTCGTCGATCAGGCAAGTACAACATAGCCCGCTTTCCGTTATCCCTCGCTTTTTCAGATTAACTTTTGATAAAATTGCGTCATTCTCCACCAACCATAGGAAGACTTTCACCATGTTCGGAGCGGAAATACCCCAAATTACCTCTGTAATCTCGTTTCTAATACCGCCATCATTCAGCCTTTTGTAAAGAGAGGAAACTGAGTATTTTCCGTTGACCTCCAACGTCCAAATTCTCTCGTCTTCCAACAATTGCGTGTACTCTCCCTCTGACCGAATGAAATCATTGACCTTTTGCAACTGATCGATCGCTGTCTGTTCAAGTGTATCCTTGACCTCGAGTCTCAATCTGGAGTTCTTCCAAACATCTGAGACCAACGAATCTTTGTTGAGAGCTGCTTCTGCTGCTGCTGGAAAAAGGCTTAAGAGTTAGTTGCTCCCGCACCACTTGTCTTTCCAGAATCTCGTTAAGTTACACGCAAGTTGTTTTTGGCTACAGTAATCCACAGTTGCAGGGTGGTTTGGTTGGATATAGATTTATGGACTCAAAAGTAAATCATTGGATTTGATTTTTTCAAACAGCTTTGATTGGATATAGATTTACTATAGCTAAAATTGTTTTCAATGAAAGATTAACTTTGTTTGAATTGTAAGTGTTGAAATATAGTATTTACTAATGTGTATATTCTGTTTTCTATTCTATAGGAAACAGATTTCCCAAATTTCTAATATCCTCAATCTTCTCTCAATCTTCTTTCTTCTTTTCCAAGAATGTAATTCTTATATCTAGATGTATACATTAGAGAAACAAGTATGAATAAGAAAAATATTATTTTTTCCCAAATGAATCTGATTTCAATATTTCAACATGGTATCACAGCCTAACAAGATCTAGGATAGTTGAAGAAGAAGAAGAGACGGATGTGATCGGATCTGATGCCTCCATCCCGACCTGATCCCGACCAAAGTACAAATACTTTTAGCTGTAGTAAATACAACGAAAAAACCAGCTATAGCTAAAAAATGCTTTACAGACCATATTCTTTTTATAAAGAATATTGCACCGGATGTTTTTGTAACTAAAATAGCGCAAATGAAAACAGGAAAAAAAGTCCAAGAAACTGCAAATACTTGTAGCTACAGTAATACAACAAAAAAACTAGCTACACCTAACCAAAGCAACAAAATGCTAAGGAAAAATGAGAGAGGGAGAGAGAGAGGAGAAAGAGAGGAGAGAGGTGAGAGATGCTGGGCGTGCATGGCTTCCTTGGGGCCAGAGCAAATCTTTTGCTCAAGCCCTTTTGTCTTCCCGCCCAACGCCTCATCATCATTACCCTCTCACAACTCCTCGAGTTCCACACCCCCATCGAGATCCACTCCAGGAATTTATTCTCCCACCTTCCAAACTACCTCCCATCCTCAAAACTCCCCCTACCCTCCAAAACCCATTTTCCCCCCAAACCCTTATCCTCGCCGACGCCCTACTCCACCCCAAAAATCCCGCCTTCAAAAAATGGAAAAACGATGCTTGAAATGTGGCAAATCCGACCACATGGCTGTTGAATGCCGCTGAAGCAGATTTCACTGCTTCAACTGCAGGAAGTTCGACCACAGAGCTCGTGATTGCCCCCTACACAACCGAACAAACTCCCTCACCATCGAAGTCCCTCACAACTCAGACATCGCAGCGGCTTTCCCTGGCTTACATGCAAGCGCTTTTCTTCATCTTATTAATCCGAGGAATCGCCCTGTTGCCGCGACCATCGAAAGTGCCCTCAATTTCGCTTGGCGCAGGCAAGGCGGCTGGTGGGTGGTGAAAAAGGTAAGTGAAGCTGTTTTTCATGTCTAATTTCCTTCAGAGGAGGAAGCCAAGAAGGCCATATCGGACGGGGTCTTTCAATTCTCAGGCTTTAACGCAACATTCTCTCCTTGGTCTATGGACTACGGGGCCAAGCTTAAGCCACAGTCATGCTATGTGTGGATCAACATGCCGTTGCTACCATTCCACCTCTGGAACCAAGCTTCATTGGAACAACTGATCCTACCATTTGGTAACTTCATCACTATGAGTGCGGCCATAAAAAATGTCACGACCAAAGATCAAGCGTTGGTCCTCATTCAGGTCCCAGATGTGAGCCTCATCCCAAAGAACATCCTTGTTAAATACACTGTTCCATGGACTCAGGATACTCAAATGCATGATGTCCCAGTTCTGATCCTGGGGAATCCCATCCCTTCTGATGACGTCGCCCAAGGCAAGGTGCAACTCTTCACCGCCAGCTCAACTTCCTCATCTTCTTTCTGGCGCCGACGGACTGCTCAGGCAGAACAAAATGCGCCAAACATCCCGCCGCAAATCTCGGTATCGGATCAAGTCACAGTTGGAAAGGAGCCATTTCCGGAAATTCACCCCTCTGGCGATAATTCAGTTGCGAACTGTTTTGGAGGCCTGTCTATTTTGCCTCGATTTTGCTTGTATTCGGAGAAAACAGGTTCCGTTGGAGTTGTGCTAGTATCTTCGTCTGTATTTGAAATCCTAGCATGTGACTCTGCAGATGGTTTCAAAGTCCTTGTGGGCCTTGGACTTTCGATAACAACTCGTGTAGTATTTGGAAGCCTCGTTTGAACAATATATAACTCAACTATATTTCAACCACAACTTGGATGAAGTGTCCTAAGCAACATAGACCTCAGAGAATTGTCACTATCTATGGGTACCAACATGAAATACTGCCCATCCCCTTTACCAGCAGAATAACGGGCTCTGAGTTTCAAACTCATTTTACTTCTATCCCAATTGGTGACTTCATATATATTATCTATTAATTCTGCGTATGTAAAGTTGGGGGTAGCCCAAATAATTACCGGTTCAACATCACTATAAGAATATCCACTCTTCGGATCCTTAATTACTTCACCCCCATAATATAACTAAATAGGGATATCAAATTCCATACCTATGCATAAAAATTCAAATATATTCAAGTCATTCACTACTCACAATGAGCATAACATTGGAATACATATCAAACATAAGGTTAAGATGATAATACCTTTAAATTAAACCAAAAAACCACTAGCAAGAAATTCGTTGTGGATGAAGATTGCAAATGAGAGTGGGAGTAAGGAGGTAGGATGTATGGAATTTTAGATGACTCAAATGGATGGAGTTTTTTGATTTTGGGATCTAGGGTTTGTGGGTAACAGGAGCGATGAGAGAGAGAGAGAGATGATTACGAATCACAAGGGGTAGGATAGAGGAGAAGGGGGTTTTTGATTATAGGAAGCTGTGCAAAACGAATATAACTGATGTCGTTATTCACAATAACGGCATCAGTATAATCGATGCCGTTCTCTCAGTTGTTTTCATTTTGCAATTTTTTTTCAACTCACAATTGAGACTGTTCGATTTGTAGACAAAAATAACCTATGCCGTTATTCCCAATAACAGCACGACACTTTTTTTTTAAAAGAGATGTCGTTATTGGAAAGAACGGCATCGAAATAACGTATGCCGTTTTTCCCAATAACGTTTGTTGCGTACTGACGTGTTCTAAACAATGACATACCGCTAATTGTTTTGGGAAGTAAGGCAAGTCGCTAAATATTTTTTTAAAATGGAGGCAGTACGGCAAATTTTTCCATAAATCATCAATAGGTCAAATCCAGTCAAACTTTCCTTCTTCTCCCCTTTTTAATGAGGAATACTACCATAAAGTAATTTTTTCTGTTATTTTTCTTCTTATTTCTGTTTCCATCTGTTGGGATGATAGGCCTAAGAATCCCATTGCCTTCATCAAGTGCTGGAGCGTCGTCTTCAAATGTGCAATCAGAAGAGGGCTCGATGGCTGTACCACCACCACCTCCTCCTCTTCTATTACCTGAGTCTACCAAATTTGATTCTGCTGTTGATTCTTCTGCACCACCATCAATGCCTTTACCTCCACCTCCTCCCAAACCAACGACAGATTCAAGTACTCCTCCATTGCCTCCACCCTCGTTCCACCGCCACTCCCAGGCCCCATCCTAGGGGTTCAGTCTCAGGCACTGGTGGAGGGGAGATGGAGAGAAACAAAAGTTCAACTGTAAGATGGCATCAATTTGAAGGATACTGAGAAGGTATGTTTAATGTTTAAGAAAATAAATTATCGTTCTATTATAGAAAATAAGAGAAAAATACCTCCTCTTTTCCATTCTCTTATCTTCGGAGGTTCTGATGTTTTTGACATGTAAAAGAAATATATAATCAGCTTTTACTAAATTAAAACTGCATGCATGCAAGTTCTTTGACACATGATGATAGATCTTACAAATGCAATTCTTGATAATATAAATCACCATCATCACTATCATCACCATGATGTAAAAGTTTTTCCTTCTGAAAATCAACAAAGGATTTTACATTATCTATAACTATTATAATGGGAGAGATGGGTTTCCAAACAAATAAATAATTTTTTATTGTTTTTTTGTAAGTTAGTCAACACGTGCAGCGCACGTGTTGGTAGTTTTTTTTATTTGTCTTTTTCCTTCTTCCTCCACGTGCATCGCACGTGCATGATACTAGTTTTATAACTGGCACTGAGAGGGTTGGGAATTTGTCATAAATTATTGGTGGGTAGGAAGCTTAACTCATCTGTAAGTCACTTTTTTAATGCAATCGTAAAGTAAACCTCAGACATTCTCTTAGAGAAGTAATAATAACTTAAATCGATATGGAAGTTGATTGAGATATAATTGTCTTTCTAGGTAAAATTGCCATTTTTGCAATTTGTTTGTAAAAGCTCTTTCTAATACTCATGCTTGAAAATCTTCTTGTGTTTGTTATATATTGTTGATTGTATGAATTGCTTCCGTATATATCATTATACAACATCAATAACGACAGACAACATTCTCGTTTTTTAGGAGGCCAACTATTGAAATGTATTTAATACCCTTCTTACATGGAAATACATCTATATCTCAAAGAGCTCTTGCATTATGTGTATGTATATCTACTCTCCAACGTTGGGAAATTGTTTCTCAACTTCTTGTAGTTCTACTCCACAGTTTCCATGATTCATGAAATTAACTGTAGGACATATGGCTGACGGCATATAGGGTAGAAGCATAATAATTAGTAAATACTGCAATGTGCAATGGTCTGCTTCGAGAGTTATATATGTATACTAGATTTTCCTGTGGGCACGTGCCTACGGCACGTCTTCGAAATGATACAAAACACGAAAAGTCCTGTAAACAGTAAAACAACAATTACGTAGCTCAAGTTAGAATAATATGACAATAATTAGTTGTTAATAAAAATCTATGTTTCCATTAGTATATGTTGAAAAATAATTATAAATAGGAGTCTAAATCTAACTTCTTGGAACTTTAAGTGTGGAAAATAATAAAATTTAACGGTTGAAGAGATATTTGTTATTTTCAATATAACATGTGCAATATAAAAAAATATAAAAATTCTGAAAATTTATAAACCTGAAATCTTAAAATTTAAATTTCTAAGTAAATAAGAAAGAATGGTATAGAGAGAGATAGAGGGAGAGAGATAGAGGAGAGAAAAAGAGAGAAATATGAAAAAATGAGGAGATAAGAAAGAGATAGTAATAAAATAATGAGTTTTTTTAATTTTTGGGAGAAAATTTTGATTTTGGGGTATGAAATTTTGGAAAAAAAATTGTGTTTTGTGAGGTTAGATCTGAACCTTTAATTTTGGAGGGATTGAAGGTGAGCGACGTGATAGCTTTCTTTGTGATTTATTATAATGAGTGAAGGATCATAATGGGCCGGGCCGGGCAAGGTTTTGTACGACCCTGTATGAAGCCCAGTCATATGGGGCTAAGCTTGGGCTCATAGTACTGGGCTATAATATGTATGTAAGGCTCTTCAAAACAATTAAATTTGAATCAAAATATGTGTGTGAATCTAAGATTTAGAAAGGAAGGTTAGTAAACATTTTTTGGTTATAGGAGAGATACACTTTACGGGATGCAAAACTTTTTTTTATGTTGCTAATTAATAATACTAGACACAGTTTAATCCACCACCAATTCTACACTTTTTAACATAGCATATCTTTCAGCAACCGAAGTTAATCACATTAGAGGATATATGGCAATGCCGCCTAGTTAGATGTCTCATCGATCGGGGAGGGGGAAACTGGAGTTAGGGTAAGGTGTGTGTCTGGCATTATATCTACTATTAATATACGTGCAATGCACGTGTTAATTTAAAAATTAAAGTAAAAAATATGATTTGCACGTGCAAATCATGTCTAAATAAATATAATTTTTTAAATGTAAATGTATTTTTAAAAATAATATAATATAGCATACGCGAGGCACGTATTAGTAATATGTATATAAAGGGTATAATGGCGGAGTTGGACGTGATGTGCAAAGCACATGTTAATAAAAAAAATTAAAGTAAAAACTCTGTTGTGGTGTATGTGTTAATTTAAAAATTTTAAGTAAAAAAAATTATATAGACTTTACGTGCGTTGCACGTGTCAATTAAAAAAATTAAGTAAAAAATTGAGATTTGAAGTTGCACGCACAATGCACGTGTTAATTAAAAAAATTAAGTAAGGAATTGGATGGTTGGAGTTGCACGTGCTGTTGTGCGTAATACGAATGAACCACCAATCAAAGAGAGAAATAGCGAAGAAAAACCAGAAAAACAAACAAAACACAAGGACACAAAGATTTAATGTGGTTCGGCAAAACAAGTGCCTACATCCACGGGGCGGTTGGAGTTTCTTCTTCAAATAATCACCAATGGGCGAAAGCAAACCCTTACAAAGATGACGGCTGCAAAATCCGAATAGAGGTGTTTTTATTTACAAAACCCTAACGGGTGTATTTATAGGGAAACTACTGGGCCTTTCGAAATGGGCCTTTTCTAGTTCAGAAACCCGCCTACAGTCGACTGGTCTTCTTACCAGTCGACTGGTCTTTAGTTCTGGACAGTCGACTGAGACACATCTTCAGTCGACTGGTGCTGCTGTATCCTTAGCCTTTGAAACTTCTCTCTGGACAGTCGACTGGTTCCCATGGTTAGTCGACTGATGTACTGGAACTTTCGATTGCTGCAGATACGATGGATATAAACAAACTGAACCAGAATCGAGCCATTATCCTACAATCTCCACCTTGGCGAGATCTTCCAAGTAGCCCAAGCAATCTCCAAAAATACTCCAAAAACAAATGCTCATCACCAAATGTAACAACAACAAACTCCACCTTAGTATGATATCACATACTAACCAAACAAAGCGAAGCACCATTCCAACCACCCATTCCAAATCATCAAGCATGCAAAATATTAGCCAGGTTCATGCAATGCTTGAACTTGGCTGCCCCAACAATTTTGGTCAACATATCAGCAGGATTATCAGCTGTCCCAATCTTCACCAGAAGAATATCACCATCCTTTATCAAATCACGCACAAAATGATAACGGACATCAATATGTTTGGTCCTCGAATGATGAACTTGGTTCTTCGCTAAATGGATAGCACTCTGACTGTCACAATGTACCTCCACCTTCTCCCGATGAATTCCCAAGCTCTTCAAAAGTCCATGAATCCAAATAGCTTCCTTCATGGCCTCAGCAACTGCCATGTATTCAGCCTCAGTAGTAGACAACGCTACAGTGGACTGCAAATTGGACCTCCAACTTATAGGTGCTCTAGCCATAGTAAACAAATAGCCTGTAGTAGACCGCCTCTTATCTAGATCACCTGCATAGTCAGAATCAACATAACCCACCAATAACCTGCTAATATTGTCATCCCTCTCAAACTTCAAACCCACATCTGTGGTGCCACTTATGTACCTCAAAATCCACTTAGCCGCTTGCCAATGCTCTCTGCTTGGATCATGCATATACGACTGACCATACTCACCGCCCGAGAGATGTCTGGTCGAGTACAAACCATGGCATACATCAAACTGCCAACCACACTAGTGTAAGGTACATTAGCCATATACTGTCTCTCTTCATCTGTACTTGGAGAATGAGAAGCACTAATTCTGAAATGAGTGGCTAAGGGTGTACTGACTGGTTTAGTTTTCTCATCTATACCAAACCGTTTCAGTACCTTCAAAAGATATTGCTTCTGTGTCAAACTCACTATGCCCTTTGCTCTGTCTCTAGCTATCTCCATCCCAAGTATCTTCTTGGCTTCACCAGGATCCTTCATCTCGAATTCAGAACTCAGGTGATTCTTCAAATTTTGAATCTCCTTAGCATTTTTAGAGGCAATCAACATGTCATCCACATATAATAACAGATATATGAAAGAGTTATCCTGCAATTTCCTAAAGTAGACACAATGATCATACTCACTTCTGGAATATCCCTGCACTTTCATAAACTGATCAAACCTCAAATACCACTGCCTTGGAGATTGCTTCAACCCATAGAGAGACTTCTTCAACCTGCAAACAGAACTTTCCTTCCCAGCAATCTTAAACCCATCTGGCTGCAACATATAAATTTCTTCATCTAGGTCCCCATGTAAGAATGCAGTCTTCACATCCATCTGTGTCAATTCAAGATCAAACTGTGCTACCAATGCCAACAAAATCTGAATAGAAGGATGCTTCACAACTGGAGAGAACACTTCATTATAGTCAATTCCTTCCTTTTGAGCATACCCCTTTGCAACTAGTCTAGCCTTGAACCGAACACTGTCTTTTGGACCTTCTTTCTTCGTATATACCCACTTGCAACCGATAGTTTTCTTCCCCTTTGGCAATTGCACTAGATCCCAAGTCTTATTCTTATGAAGAGAGTTCATCTCTTCATCCATAGCAACTTTCCAATCTGCATTTTCAGAACTTCTAGTAGCTTCTTTGAAGTTGGAGGGAACTTCATCATCAACAATGGGAAGAGCAAATGCAACTGTTTCTGTAAAGCGAGATGGTCGTTTGATATCTCTTCTTTGCCTTCTTGCTGCAATTGATTCTTCCTGCTGGGGAGGGTCTTGGATAGGAACTTCTTCCTCATCCTCAGTAACAACCACATCATCTTCATTTTGGGCAGGAGTAGAATTTTCAACTGAACGCTTTTCTAACTCCACCTGTTGGAGAACTCTCGCACCAGTCGACTGAGGGCATCTACCAGTCGACTGTCCCGAGCTAATCTTCTGCTTCTCTTGATCAGGATCACCAGTCGACTGTTTATGAGGACCAGTCGACTGTCCCGAGCTGATCATGCTGGTCTCATCAAAGGTAACATCCCTGCTGATTACTAACTTTTTCTGTTCTGGACACCACAACCTGTAACCTTTGACACCAGTACTGAAACCAACAAATATAGCCTTTTTGGCTCTTGCATCAAGTTTAGTTTCAGTTACATGAAAATAAGCAGGACAACCAAATATATGCAAAAAACTATAATCAGATGCAGGTTTACCACTCCATACCTCAATAGGCGTTTTGCCTTCAAGTGCTGCTGATGGTAAACGGTTGACAATGTGGCTTGCATATATAACAGCTTCTGCCCAAAATGTCTTCTTCAACCCAGACTGTGCTAGCATACATCTCACCTTCTCAAGTAAGGTTCTGTTCATCCTTTCTGCTACCCCATTTTGCTGTGGAATCTTCCTAACTGTGAAGTGCCTCTGGATCCCTTCATCTTCACACAATTTCAGAAACGGATCGTTCTTGTATTCCCCTCCATTATCTGACCTCAGAACCTTAATCTTCCTTCTAGTCTGGTTTTCAACTTTCTTCTTCCAACTTGTGAACAATGTCAATACTTCATCTTTGTGTTTCATGGTATATACCCAAACTCGTCTGGAGTAGTCATCAACAAATGTAACAAACCAGTGTCTACCACTCATAGAAGGTGTCTGAGTAAGGCCCGAAACATCTGTGTGCACACAATCGAGGATACCCTTTGTCTGATGTACAGCTGTACCAAATTTCACCCTAGTTTGCTTACCTAAAACACAATGTTCACAAAATTCCAACTTGCAACCTTTAGCATCTTTAAGCAACCCTTGCTTCACAAGCCCCTGCAAGGCCTTTTCTCCTGCATGTCCGAGTCGCATATGCCACAACCTAGTAGAGTCGGGAACAACCTGTTTAGGCCTTTCAGTTACACTGGCAGCCTGACCCAAATATGTTTTTTCCTGCAAGAAAAACAAGTTCCTTTTCCTTTGCCCTTTCATCACCACAAGTGCTCCGTTAGTCACCTTCAGAATGCCACCTTCACTAGCAAATTTCATTCCACTGGCCTCCAAAATACCAAGTGAAATCAAATTCTTTTTCAACTCTGGAACATACCATACATCTGAAAGCTCCCTAATAAGACCATCGTGCATTAGCAATTCAATCTTCCCGATTCCTACCTTCTTACAAGGTGCATCATTTCCCATCAAAACTACCCCACCATCCATATACTCTAAGAAAGTAAACCACTCCTTTCTCCAAGACATATGATAGGATGCTGCTGTATCAAGAAACCATACATCTTGATAAAGTGAGGGACTAGTAGCAAGTGCATAAAAAAATCATCGTCACTATCTACATTATCAACAATCACATTTGCAGTCGAATTTCCCTTATTTCGTAGCTTAGGACAATCCTTTTTCCAATGCCCCCTTTCATGACAGAAAGCACATTCATCTCTGGCTGGTATCTTTCTGTCCTTTGAAACTCCTCTCGATTTGGAACGAGATTTGTTTCCTTTATTCCCAGATTTGGTCTCAGATCTGGTCTCAGATCTGGTCTCAGTTCTGTCCCTTACAATCAATGCCTCAGAAGTTTCTCTATCAACCATTTTATCCCTTCTCCTAGTTTCATTATTCAACAGAGCATTTGCAACATCTTCATATTTAACAGTGTCTTTTCCATATATTAAAGTAGTTGCTAAATGATCATAACATTCGGGTAATGAATTCAACAGAATTAGGGCTTTGTCTTCATCTTTAATTTGCTCATCCAAATTTAACAAATCAGCCAATAATTTATTAAATGATTCAACATGAGCATTCATAGACATACCTTCAGTATAGGTGAAGCAAAAAAGTCTCTTCTTCAAATACAGCCGATTCTCCAAACTTTTCCTCATGTATTTGTCTTCGAGTTTCTTCCACAACACCGCAGCAATGGTATCCCTCATCAAATCATACTTCTGAGCCTTCGCGATAAAGAGCCGAATAGTCCCACACGCAACTCGATTCAACTTCTTCCAATCTACATCGGACATATTCTTTGGTTTTTCTTCCTCCAAAGCAACATCTTGTTCTTGTTGAACCAGAACATCCAACACCTCACACTGCCACATCCCGAAATTGTTTGTTCCATCAAATTTTTCAACTTCAAATTTTGCGTTGTGAATCGTTGTTCTAGAAGAACTTGATCCCGCAACATCCTTGGTCGCATCTGTTTCACTCGCCATCTCCCTCTAGGTCGAACCGAAAGCTCTGATACCACTTGTTGTGCGTAATACGAATGAACCACCAATCAAAGAGAGAAATAGCGAAGAAAAACCAGAAAAACAAACAAAACACAAGGACACAAAGATTTAATGTGGTTCGGCAAAACAAGTGCCTACATCCACGGGGCGGTTGGGGTTTCTTCTTCAAATAATCACCAATGGGCGAAAGCAAACCCTTACAAAGATGACGGCTGCAAAATTCGAATAGAGGTGTTTTTATTTACAAAACCCTAACGGGTGTATTTATAGGGAAACTACTGGGCCTTTCGAAATGGGCCTTTTCTAGTTCAGAAACCCGCCTACAGTCGACTGATCTTCTTACCAGTCGACTGGTCTTTAGTTCTGGACAGTCGACTGAGACACATCTTCAGTCGACTGGTGCTGCTGTATCCTTAGCCTTTGAAACTTCTCTCTGGACAGTCGACTGGTTCCCATAGTCAGTCGACTGATGTACTGGAACTTTCAATTGCTGCAGATACGATGGATATAAACAAACTGAACCAGAATCGAGTCATTATCCTACACGTGCAACACACGGATTTGTTTGTTGACAAATTACAATTCCAACTCTCTTATTAAATACTAGTAATTTACACGTGCGATGCATGTCTTAGTAAATTTGTAAAAAATAAAATTAAAAATTCTGACGTAGTGAGGACTCAATCCTGAAACGTTCTTCATATTAATTATGTACGTGCGTCATACACGTTGATAGAATTACAAGTGACATTAAGTCCTTCTCCCATTATAATATTAGATATTAGAGATTATATATTATATTATAGATAATAATTTAACGTGTGATTCACATTTAATATATTTCAAAAAAATGAAGTAAAAAATCTGACGTAGTGAGTACTCAAACCTAAGACCTCCTTCATATTAGTTATTCACGTGCAATGCACGCGTTGGTAGATTTACAAATTTATAAATGACATCAAGACCTTCTCCCATTATAATATTAGAGATTAGAGATATATTAGAGATAGATAGAGATTTGTATTTTTAATTATCGGAACATGTGGTTGGCTTCTCTTATTTGTATATACTCATTGTTTTTCTAAGGATAAATTTCAGGTAATCCTAAAACTTTTCATGTTTCTGCATCTCACACCCAATGTGCAACATGCAAGAGAAAGGGAATGTACTGAGCGAAAACATCTTGAAAATCTTGAAAGTATTGGCATTGCGGGAAATGATGGAGAATTATTATCCGTTAGCTAGGTGGCTTATCCTATCCATCTCAGCTTTCGCTGTGGCTGGAAGAGATTGGAAATTCATCATTAACTGGTTCACTGTCGTCTTGTTTTACCTCCTTTCTGCCTCAACTCTTTCCACCTTCACTTAATCCGCCATGGCCGGTCATCTAAATCAGAAGTAAATATCTCACCTTTTCTTTGTGTGCAATCCTCACTAAGACTAAAACAGAAATTAAAATCAATGCAAAAGAATTTCTCTGAATGTGATTTGCTCTAAGAGCTTTAATCAACAAGTTTCCCCCTTTTCAGTATCACATTGATTGTCTCAATGCATGCATGATAATATTCATCGGTTTTCAATAAGCATTATAAATACAGATGAAATATCGTGCACCACAACTGCGAGTTCGCATGAAGACATAATACCAGGGCCGGCCCTATCCTATCCTAGAGGCGGGTAAGGCGGCCGCCTTAGGCTCCCCGAAGATTTCACAATTTTGAGGGCCTTAAATTTGAACTTCCCTTGTAAATATAAATACGCATTTTGTGCATAAAAAAAAAAAATATATGTTAGAGCATCCACAGTCGTTCAATGGGGAAAATGGCAAAATGCATTTTTTAGCAATCCATTTCTTCGTTTTGCTGCAGTCGTCAAATGGTAAAAAATGCATAAGTTTGTTAAAAAACTATCAGACGAAGCATGATGTTTCGTCTCATAATAAAAAAATAATTTATACGGGCCGAAAGTTAGAAAATATTAATAAAAAATACGGGACGAAACATGATGTTTCGTCCCAAAGAAAAAAAATAAAAAAAATAAAAAATGATAGTCGGACGAAGCATGATGTTCATTCCGAAATATTAAAAAAAAAAAAATGCAAAGAAGGGTTGGGACGACACATGATGCGTCGTCCGGGATTGGTGGGAGGCTTTTAGCTTTTTTCTTTTTTTTTAAAGTTATTATTGCCATGGGAAATGACTAGTTTACCCCCTTTGATTTTTCTATATAGTATTGAATGGTTGGATGAGATGAAGGGTGAAAATGCCTTTTGGTTTTTGTTTAATTTTTTTTTTTTAAAGCGTCCCACATGGGACGAAACATCATGTTTATTCCCATTCCTAAAAGTTATTTTATTCGGTTTTTATTTTTTTTTTAATTCGGACGAAACATCATGTTTCGTCCGATCAATTAACAATATAATTAAATAATCCAGACGAAACATGATGTTTCGTCAGCTATAATATGCATTTTGCTATTTCGATTGCTATTTCTCCCTTTCTACTGTACACCGATTGCTAAAAAATGACAAAATACCTGACGACTGTGTGCGCTACAGTACCAAACAAATGGCAAAAATGGCAAATAAGCAAAACGACTGTGGATGCTCTTAGGGGTCCATTTTGAAAGTTCGCCCTTGGGTCCCGGGAACTCAGGCCTGCATAATATCGACACATCCACAACTTGCCTTTCCAAGTCGAAACTAAAACTGACTTCTTCTGATTTATAACCTCAAAAAAAGACTTCTTCGGATTTATGAATTCAGTCAAGTTTGGTGGCGCATGCGTACAGATAATCTGGTGACCATTGGATAGGAAGCAGCTCGCATCCCAAAGCTTGATCGAGCGGTCGTTTCTTGTCAATGATGAGATAATCAAGCTGATTAGAGATGACGCAATTATTAGTAATTATTACAGGTGGGGACTTTCCAATTAACTTTTAGTCAGGAATGTGATTGGAGAAAGCAGCACATGCATTTGATATGGCACGGCATGAACCAATACATTATACATACTATGAAGACAGCAAAATCTGAGTAAATTATTTTTTTTTTGATGAATTGGATAGAGCCAAAAGGCTCCATCCATCAAAAAATATATTAATCAATAAAATTAGGTAGTGTACGAAATAGTAATCACTGGCTTTACAAGATGTAAAACAGAAAAAAGCATACAAAAAGGAAAACCAAAAATGACTGACTAATCCAGTAATACAGGGAGACAGCGCAAGAAACGAAGCAGCATTCCGAACGGGCTTGATAAAAAAACACTAGTGGAGCCAAGCCAACTTGTCGCACCCGAGAAAGACTAGGACCTAAGCCACTGAGCCGTGAGACCGGGTGCCAAAACCTCCCCACACGAAGACAATCACCTTCACTAGCTGTCCATGCGAACTATAGCAGCACAATAGGGGAAACGCATAGTCTAAGAGAAGAGACGGCTCTCGCAGAGGGACATAACTACCAAACCACAGGAGGCAAACACCAACAAGAAGGGGGGGCCTGTCTGCCTGGACTGCGGAGGCGAGGTGGATGACAGCTCAACCGTGCACAAGCTGGAGAGACGAAATGGAAGCTGCTTTCCTAGCAAGAATACGAGCACTCACACGTATCTGAACTTTATTATTATTATTACAAGTTTTCTACATCATGTTGATCGCAACCTCCACTGTGGTTTATTAATGAAAAAAGTCAAAATTTTCTTATTGTTTACAATTAGCATAAAACATAGAGATAAACACGTATATTATATGTATTAGAGGTTAAGAGAGGCCGACCAAATACACCCTTCTTCATTATTAGGAGATAAATATAGTTGTGAAATAACTGACATCATCATCTACAATTAGTGGTGGCAATCGGGTCGATCAGGACGGATCGGATTGAACCTGTGCGGGTCGAACTCAAGTCAGAGTGGGTTCAGGTCGGATTGAGAGCTTAACTAGATCGGGCCGGGCCAGGTTGGAAAATGGTGGGTAGACCCGGTCGACCTGCGAACCCAAACAGGACCCTGCGAACCCAAACAGGTCGATCCGGGCGGGTTGGCCCGGTTGAGATTTTTTTATATTTTATTTTTTTTTCAACTATATATATATATATATATATATATATATATATATATATATAAATATTATAATGGGAGAAGGCCTTACTGTCATTTGTCAATCTACCAACATGTGCAACGCACATGCATAACTAATATAAAGGAGGTTTGCGGTTCAAATCCTTCCTACGTCAGAGTTTTTATTTTTATCGAGGTTTTAGGTTTGAGTCCTCACTACATCAAAGTTTTTATTAAAAGAAAATAAAAAAATTATTAAGACGTGCGTTATCTAAGATGTCTCAAGTTCGAGGCCAGACTACGTCAAAATTTTTATTTTAAAAAATTTATGTTTATTAAGACGTGCATCGCCCGTGTAAATAACTAGTATATTATAATGACAGAGTTAGGGTTGTCATTTGTCAACATACAAACCCGTGTGTTGCACATACAACTCTAACTCTCCCATTAATTACAACAAAAACAAACAAATAAAAAAATTCCTCCTATTTAAAATGTGCAACACACGTGCAAAACAATTTTATAATATTTTTTAACACTAAACATACACATATATATATTGCACGTACAACTCAAATCCTGCTCATGAATATGTGCATTGCATGTACAAATTGTAGCTTTTTCTTCAAAATATTTTTTTCCAAATACGTGCAACGCACGTCCAACTCCAAAACTATTCCTTAACACGTAAATCGCACATGAAAATTCTCCAACTCTTATCAAAACGTGCATCGCACGTGAAAAATACTAGTATATATCTATATAATAAAACACAAAGAAAGCTATCAAGTGGCTCACATTCAATCCCCCTAAAATCAAAGGCCTACATCTAACCTCACAAAACACATTTTTCCCCCAAAATTTCAAACTCAAACCAATTTTTTCCCCCCAAAACTAAAAAATCCATTACTTTATTACTATCTCTCTTCACTTTTTCAAATTTATCTCTTTCTCTCTCTATCTCTCTCTCATTCTTTCTTTATTAATTAGAAATTTAGATTTTAAGAGATCAGGTTTGTAAATTTTCAGAATTTTTATGTTTTTTTATTGCGTATGTTATATTGAAAATATCAACTATCTCTTCAACAGTTAAATTTCATCATTTTCCACTTACACCCCCATTTATAATTATTTTTCAACATTTACTAATGGAAACACGGACTTTTATTTACAACTAATTATTGTCATACTATTCAAACTTGAGCTACATAATTGTTGTATTATTTACCGGGCTTTTCGTATTTTGTATCGTTCCGAAGACGTGCCGTAGGCACGTGCCCACGGGCAAATCTAGTAATTGTAATAAGAGTCAAAGAGTGAAAGTATATATAATTGTTGAGCGGATTGAATTTATGAACTTGACGACACGGGTCGACCCACGGCTTCAACCCGAACCCGAACCACCTAATTGCTGGCCGGGTTCGTATGGGCGGGTCGTTAGTCAACCAGATCCGTTTGCCATCACTATCTACAATCAACTTGATCCAAAATTAAGTACTTTTTTGTTGGAAAAAAAACAAAAACATTACCAACAACTAAAGGGAAATTTTTGTACTACTAGAAGACTTGTACTTAGAGCTCATATATAGAAGACTAGTAGTAATAGAAGGAATTCTCAGAAGTGAGAGAACCAAAGATGATTCAAAGTGCAGGATCAGTCATAGCCAGCATCATGTTCATATGGGCAATGGTGCGCCAGTTCTTTCCGCGCCATTTTGAGACATACGTAACGAAATACACAAACAAAATCGTCTACTACTTCTACCCTTACATCGAGATCACGTTTCCCGAGTACAGTGGGGAGCGGTTCAAGCGAAGCGATGCCTACAGTGCGATCGAGTCATATCTTTCTGGGTCCTCCACGGAGAAGGCGAAGAGACTCAAGGCAGAAGTGGGAAGGGAGGGCACTGGGCTTATATTGAGCATGGATGAGCACGAGGAGGTGACCGATGAGTTTGGAGAGGCTAAGGTTTGGTGGTATTCCACGAAGATTACCAGGAAGACTCAGACACTGTCTTTTTATCCTGCTCCTGAGGACAACAGGTAGGTATTAGTCGATCCCTTAAATTACGTCGTTTTTCTGTGGAACTTTTTTTTGTCTGCTCAATTCCTATAATCATATATTTAAGAGCATCCAAAGTCGTCATTGTTTAAAAAATGCATATAGTATTTGGTCAATTCAACGCAATCGTCGATAGGTATTTTTTACCCATTTAATATATAAAAAAATTCAGGTGAAACTTCACTTTGCATCCCACGATTTTTAAGAATTTTTTATGATTTTTTTATTAATTAGAAACGTTATTTAAAATAAAAAAAATAATATTTTTTTAAAAAAAGGGTGCGCCCCTCCGTTGGACACAAGTTGCGTCCAAGGAGCTCCTTGGTTGAATTTCATTTATTAAATGTTTTTTTTTTTAAAAAGTCGTCGGATGCAATGTGAAGTTGCATCTGCCGATTTAAAAATAATATTTTTTCGAGCAACGGAACTCGAAGTTGCGTCCTTTAAATTATGCATAATTCTCATGTCCGCTCTCATTTATAGCAATTTACTGTAGCAAAATATACAAGATATGCATATTTAGAAAATGACTGCAACGATATTTTTGAGAAAATAAGCATATTATGCATATTTAACAAATGACTATAGATGCTCTAACTGTCCTAGTTAGAATCAATTCTTCGCAGTATGTTGAGAAATTCTACGATACTACTATGCTTTGCACGCGCAAAAAAAAAACAAAAAACAAAAAACAACCCGTCAAGTTCCAGATACAAAAAAATTTCGACAAAATTCCTAATCTACTCTTTAAACAGGTACTTCAAGCTAATCTTGGCTGCTCAATTCGTACAATCAAATTAAAACAATTCTCGTATTTGGAAAAGAAAAAAAAAAATCTTTGCAATATATATGAATTAAGTAATGGATAAATTGCAGAAAATACTGGATATTACTATACTCTTTTTGCAGAAAATGCCCTGTACTGTTACAAAACACCTGATTTTTTTCAAAATCCGCTGCGTGAACAGGTACTACAGGCTAATCTTCCACCAAGCTCAGAGGAAGCTCATTCAAGATTCCTAACTCACGCACATAATGGATCAAGGGAAGGCTATTCAAGTTCAAAAGCGCCAACGCAAGCTCTACACTAACAACTCCAACTATGATCGCTACGATTACAGGAAGCTGGAATGGAGTCATGTTCCCTTTGAGCACCCTGCCACATTCAAAACCATTGCGATGGACCCTATTAAGAAGCAGGAGCTAATGCAAGATCTTCTCACTTTCAGCAAAAGCAAAGAGTACTATATGAAGGTTGGGAAGCCATGGAAGCGCGGTTACTTGCTTTACGGTCCACCAGGGACTGGAAAATCCACTATGATTGCTGCTATGGCGAATTTAATGGATTATGATGTGTATGATCTTGAACTGACTGCCGTGAAGAACAATACGCGTTTGAAAAAGTTGCTGATTGAGACTACGAGCAAGTCTATCATTGTGATTGAGGATATCGATTGCTCATTGGATTTGTCCGGGAAAAGGAAGGAGAACCAGGGCCAAGGGGAACAGACCGAGGAGGAAAAGGCCAAGGCAGCGTTGAAGAGAAATGATAAAGAGGCTAGTAAGGTATATTAATTAATTACAACTCAAATGGTTGCTACAAATTTTTTTTTTTCTTTTCTTTAATGGATAATATAACGTAACATACGTACCCTGATCGATATACTTGGGAATTTTTGTTAATCAACCAACCAGGTAACATTGTCGGGACTTCTTAACTTCATTGATGGCTTGTGGTCGGCTTGCGGAGGAGAAAGGCTGATTGTGTTCACGACTAATTATGTTGAGAAGCTGGATCCTGCGCTTGTAAGGAGAGGGAGGATGGATATGCACGTCGAGCTGTCTTATTGTAGTTTTGAAGCGTTCAAAGTGCTTGCTAAAAACTACTTGAACATTGAAGATCATGAATTGTTCGGAGAGATAAAGAGGCTGATAGAAAACAGCGAGATCACTCCTGCCGATGTGGCTGAGAACTTAATGCCCAAAAGCCTTGACGGGATTGACATTCACCATGTCAATACTTGTTTGGGTAAGCTTGTTCTCGTTCTTAAGGAATGTAAGTTGAAGGTTGAGGAGAAGGCAAAAGAAGTGGCAGCAAAGGCAGTGAAGAAGGCAGAAGAGGAGGCAGCAAATGCAGCGAAGAAGGCCGAAGAGGAGAAGAAGGTTGAGAAGGGGGCAGAAGAGAATGGTTTTGTAGGCGAAAAGAACAAATCGGAGGAGAATGGGAGCGAAAAAGAGGTCTCCGCTTAGCTAGAGATGAAATGCTTATGAATTCGGAGAATATGAAACCCAACGATTTATCTTCACATTCAATAACCAAATACAGCACGCTTAATTAGCTTTTCTTCTTTCTCAGTGTATCTCAGTGTGTTCATCTCTAAAGAGTTGGTACTAATAAGTGACTCCAACTACATATATAAATCTGTAACTTGTGATATAGTAACTCACAAACTTGTATGGCTTGATATAATGTTAAATTGTACCAATAAATTTCCATATTTGTTTTGCCAAATTCTCTTCGGCGATTTTTTTTCCCATCCGATGCGACGGATGATAAACTCTTTTTCGTATGTCATATTTTTCAAAATATCAAATCGTCTACCAAATTTGACCGATCACAATCCACAAAAAAATTCCAAATTATGGGCTTTTGGTCAACAACTACAACGTCTTCATTCTATTTTTTGAAAAATTTGAAAATTTGGAAGACTGACTACAGATGCTCTAACTAGGGTCATAAGCTGACTTTCCAAGTCAAGCATTCACGACTTTCTAGGAAGACAAGGAGAAGCAATCAAAGCATCTCATAATACTTGCGGAAACAGGCCATAAGACTTGCTTCACAAGGAATCCAAAGAGGAAACTACTCAGCATTGAGATCGCACAGTTCTAATTTATAAATGCTGACAATCTGGTCACAACAAATCTTAACGCATGATCAAACGGCCCTCGCACTGCGCCTCTTGTCAATGATGACTTTTAATGTTCCTTGCATTTACGGTTGGTTTGTTTGGTGTAAATGGGCTGCAAAAAACGAAATCCATGAGGTGAGCACTGTAGCAGTGCTTTTTTTTAATTAAAAAGATGACCGAAGTCATCGCTTCATTAAAAAGATCTTAACGAAATAGGAAGATAAAACTACATCAGACCCGAAGGCCTCCAATATCCAAAAGCATCTAACGAAACAGGAAGAAAATACTACATCGGACCCGAAGGTCACAAGTATCCAAAAGCACCTAATGCGGGCAGAATAACCCAATCACCAAAGAACAGCAACAACATCCAAAAAAGATACAGTAAAGGAGAAAGCTAGCTATCACATCCAGCCCGCGTCTGGGAGTCCACTGCCCTAAGTGAACTCTCCGCCTGCCTGTAAACTACTCTGCCTCCTCACCTGCGCGCATCTTCTTCCTTGATCGGCTGAGACCTGTCCAATCAAAGCAACAAATATAAATCTTTTGAATCAACGAGGAGAGAGACTGACGACCAGAATTGAAGCAAATTTCGTTGCGATCTAGCCATAGGTTCCATAGCACGGATGCTACCACAATTTCCCACTCTATTCTATCCTCATTTGAATTCCTGTTTTTTCTAAGAACCCCCCAAACCTCTGAACTAGACCCCGGACAATGTGAGACTCTGAGCGACCTACACACTTCCCCCCAGACCCATCTAGCTCTATGACAATGGAATAAAATATGGTTCGTATCCTCTTCGTCGATCAGGCAAGTACAACATAGCCCGCTTTCCGTTATCCCTCGCTTTTTCAGATTAACTTTTGATAAAATTGCGTCATTCTCCACCAACCATAGGAAGACTTTCACCATGTTCGGAGCGGAAATACCCCAAATTACCTCTGTAATCTCGTTTCTAATACCGCCATCATTCAGCCTTTTGTAAAGAGAGGAAACTGAGTATTTTCCGTTGACCTCCAACGTCCAAATTCTCTCGTCTTCCAACAATTGCGTGTACTCTCCCTCTGACCGAATGAAATCATTGACCTTTTGCAACTGATCGATCGCTGTCTGTTCAAGTGTATCCTTGACCTCGAGTCTCAATCTGGAGTTCTTCCAAACATCTGAGACCAACGAATCTTTGTTGAGAGCTGCTTCTGCTGCTGCTGGAAAAAGGCTTAAGAGTTAGTTGCTCCCGCACCACTTGTCTTTCCAGAATCTCGTTAAGTTACACGCAAGTTGTTTTTGGCTACAGTAATCCACAGTTGCAGGGTGGTTTGGTTGGATATAGATTTATGGACTCAAAAGTAAATCATTGGATTTGATTTTTTCAAACAGCTTTGATTGGATATAGATTTACTATAGCTAAAATTGTTTTCAATGAAAGATTAACTTTGTTTGAATTGTAAGTGTTGAAATATAGTATTTACTAATGTGTATATTCTGTTTTCTATTCTATAGGAAACAGATTTCCCAAATTTCTAATATCCTCAATCTTCTCTCAATCTTCTTTCTTCTTTTCCAAGAATGTAATTCTTATATCTAGATGTATACATTAGAGAAACAAGTATGAATAAGAAAAATATTATTTTTTCCCAAATGAATCTGATTTCAATATTTCAACATGGTATCACAGCCTAACAAGATCTAGGATAGTTGAAGAAGAAGAAGAGACGGATGTGATCGGATCTGATGCCTCCATCCCGACCTGATCCCGACCAAAGTACAAATACTTTTAGCTGTAGTAAATACAACGAAAAAACCAGCTATAGCTAAAAAATGCTTTACAGACCATATTCTTTTTATAAAGAATATTGCACCGGATGTTTTTGTAACTAAAATAGCGCAAATGAAAACAGGAAAAAAAGTCCAAGAAACTGCAAATACTTGTAGCTACAGTAATACAACAAAAAAACTAGCTACACCTAACCAAAGCAACAAAATGCTAAGGAAAAATGAGAGAGGGAGAGAGAGAGGAGAAAGAGAGGAGAGAGGTGAGAGATGCTGGGCGTGCATGGCTTCCTTGGGGCCAGAGCAAATCTTTTGCTCAAGCCCTTTTGTCTTCCCGCCCAACGCCTCATCATCATTACCCTCTCACAACTCCTCGAGTTCCACACCCCCATCGAGATCCACTCTAGGAATTTATTCTCCCACCTTCCAAACTACCTCCCATCCTCAAAACTCCCCCTACCCTCCAAAACCCATTTTCCCCCCAAACCCTTATCCTCGCCGACGCCCTACTCCACCCCAAAAATCCCGCCTTCAAAAAATGGAAAAACGATGCTTGAAATGTGGCAAATCCGACCACATGGCTGTTGAATGCCGCTGAAGCAGATTTCACTGCTTCAACTGCAGGAAGTTCGACCACAGAGCTCGTGATTGCCCCCTACACAACCGAACAAACTCCCTCACCATCGAAGTCCCTCACAACTCAGACATCGCAGCGGCTTTCCCTGGCTTACATGCAAGCGCTTTTCTTCATCTTATTAATCCGAGGAATCGCCCTGTTGCCGCGACCATCGAAAGTGCCCTCAATTTCGCTTGGCGCAGGCAAGGCGGCTGGTGGGTGGTGAAAAAGGTAAGTGAAGCTGTTTTTCATGTCTAATTTCCTTCAGAGGAGGAAGCCAAGAAGGCCATATCGGACGGGGTCTTTCAATTCTCAGGCTTTAACGCAACATTCTCTCCTTGGTCTATGGACTACGGGGCCAAGCTTAAGCCACAGTCATGCTATGTGTGGATCAACATGCCGTTGCTACCATTCCACCTCTGGAACCAAGCTTCATTGGAACAACTGATCCTACCATTTGGTAACTTCATCACTATGAGTGCGGCCATAAAAAATGTCACGACCAAAGATCAAGCGTTGGTCCTCATTCAGGTCCCAGATGTGAGCCTCATCCCAAAGAACATCCTTGTTAAATACACTGTTCCATGGACTCAGGATACTCAAATGCATGATGTCCCAGTTCTGATCCTGGGGAATCCCATCCCTTCTGATGACGTCGCCCAAGGCAAGGTGCAACTCTTCACCGCCAGCTCAACTTCCTCATCTTCTTTCTGGCGCCGACGGACTGCTCAGGCAGAACAAAATGCGCCAAACATCCCGCCGCAAATCTCGGTATCGGATCAAGTCACAGTTGGAAAGGAGCCATTTCCGGAAATTCACCCCTCTGGCGATAATTCAGTTGCGAACTGTTTTGGAGGCCTGTCTATTTTGCCTCGATTTTGCTTGTATTCGGAGAAAACAGGTTCCGTTGGAGTTGTGCTAGTATCTTCGTCTGTATTTGAAATCCTAGCATGTGACTCTGCAGATGGTTTCAAAGTCCTTGTGGGCCTTGGACTTTCGATAACAACTCGTGTAGTATTTGGAAGCCTCGTTTGAACAATATATAACTCAACTATATTTCAACTACAACTTGGATGAAGTGTCCTAAGCAACATAGACCTCAGAGAATTGTCACTATCTATGGGTACCAACATGAAATACTGCCCATCCCCTTTACCAGCAGAATAACGGGCTCTGAGTTTCAAACTCATTTTACTTCTATCCCAATTGGTGACTTCATATATATTATCTATTAATTCTGCGTATGTAAAGTTGGGGGTAGCCCAAATAATTACCGGTTCAACATCACTATAAGAATATCCACTCTTCGGATCCTTAATTACTTCACCCCCATAATATAACTAAATAGGGATATCAAATTCCATACCTATGCATAAAAATTCAAATATATTCAAGTCATTCACTACTCACAATGAGCATAACATTGGAATACATATCAAACATAAGGTTAAGATGATAATACCTTTAAATTAAACCAAAAAACCACTAGCAAGAAATTCGTTGTGGATGAAGATTGCAAATGAGAGTGGGAGTAAGGAGGTAGGATGTATGGAATTTTAGATGACTCAAATGGATGGAGTTTTTTGATTTTGGGATCTAGGGTTTGTGGGTAACAGGAGCGATGAGAGAGAGAGAGAGATGATTACGAATCACAAGGGGTAGGATAGAGGAGAAGGGGGTTTTTGATTATAGGAAGCTGTGCAAAACGAATATAACTGATGTCGTTATTCACAATAACGGCATCAGTATAATCGATGCTGTTCTCTCAGTTGTTTTCATTTTGCAATTTTTTTTCAACTCACAATTGAGACTGTTCGATTTGTAGACAAAAATAACCTATGCCGTTATTCCCAATAACAGCACGACACTTTTTTTTTAAAAGAGATGTCGTTATTGGAAAGAACGGCATCGAAATAACGTATGCCGTTTTTCCCAATAACGTTTGTTGCGTACTGACGTGTTCTAAACAATGACATACCGCTAATTGTTTTGGGAAGTAAGGCAAGTCGCTAAATATTTTTTTAAAATGGAGGCAGTACGGCAAATTTTTTCATAAATCATCAATAGGTCAAATCCAGTCAAACTTTCCTTCTTCTCCCCTTTTTAATGAGGAATACTACCATAAAGTAATTTTTTCTGTTATTTTTCTTCTTATTTCTGTTTCCATCTGTTGGGATGATAGGCCTAAGAATCCCATTGCCTTCATCAAGTGCTGGAGCGTCGTCTTCAAATGTGCAATCAGAAGAGGGCTCGATGGCTGTACCACCACCACCTCCTCCTCTTCTATTACCTGAGTCTACCAAATTTGATTCTGCTGTTGATTCTTCTGCACCACCATCAATGCCTTTACCTCCACCTCCTCCCAAACCAACGACAGATTCAAGTACTCCTCCATTGCCTCCACCCTCGTTCCACCGCCACTCCCAGGCCCCATCCTAGGGGTTCAGTCTCAGGCACTGGTGGAGGGGAGATGGAGAGAAACAAAAGTTCAACTGTAAGATGGCATCAATTTGAAGGATACTGAGAAGGTATGTTTAATGTTTAAGAAAATAAATTATCGTTCTATTATAGAAAATAAGAGAAAAATACCTCCTCTTTTCCATTCTCTTATCTTCGGAGGTTCTGATGTTTTTGACATGTAAAAGAAATATATAATCAGCTTTTACTAAATTAAAACTGCATGCATGCAAGTTCTTTGACACATGATGATAGATCTTACAAATGCAATTCTTGATAATATAAATCACCATCATCACTATCATCACCATGATGTAAAAGTTTTTCCTTCTGAAAATCAACAAAGGATTTTACATTATCTATAACTATTATAATGGGAGAGATGGGTTTCCAAACAAATAAATAATTTTTTATTGTTTTTTTGTAAGTTAGTCAACACGTGCAGCGCACGTGTTGGTAGTTTTTTTTATTTGTCTTTTTCCTTCTTCCTCCACGTGCATCGCACGTGCATGATACTAGTTTTATAACTGGCACTGAGAGGGTTGGGAATTTGTCATAAATTATTGGTGGGTAGGAAGCTTAACTCATCTGTAAGTCACTTTTTTAATGCAATCGTAAAGTAAACCTCAGACATTCTCTTAGAGAAGTAATAATAACTTAAATCGATATGGAAGTTGATTGAGATATAATTGTCTTTCTAGGTAAAATTGCCATTTTTGCAATTTGTTTGTAAAAGCTCTTTCTAATACTCATGCTTGAAAATCTTCTTGTGTTTGTTATATATTGTTGATTGTATGAATTGCTTCCGTATATATCATTATACAACATCAATAACGACAGACAACATTCTCGTTTTTTAGGAGGCCAACTATTGAAATGTATTTAATACCCTTCTTACATGGAAATACATCTATATCTCAAAGAGCTCTTGCATTATGTGTATGTATATCTACTCTCCAACGTTGGGAAATTGTTTCTCAACTTCTTGTAGTTCTACTCCACAGTTTCCATGATTCATGAAATTAACTGTAGGACATATGGCTGACGGCATATAGGGTAGAAGCATAATAATTAGTAAATACTGCAATGTGCAATGGTCTGCTTCGAGAGTTATATATGTATACTAGATTTTCCTGTGGGCACGTGCCTACGGCACGTCTTCGAAATGATACAAAACACGAAAAGTCCTGTAAACAGTAAAACAACAATTACGTAGCTCAAGTTAGAATAATATGACAATAATTAGTTGTTAATAAAAATCTATGTTTCCATTAGTATATGTTGAAAAATAATTATAAATAGGAGTCTAAATCTAACTTCTTGGAACTTTAAGTGTGGAAAATAATAAAATTTAACGGTTGAAGAGATATTTGTTATTTTCAATATAACATGTGCAATATAAAAAAATATAAAAATTCTGAAAATTTATAAACCTGAAATCTTAAAATTTAAATTTCTAAGTAAATAAGAAAGAATGGTATAGAGAGAGATAGAGGGAGAGAGATAGAGGAGAGAAAAAGAGAGAAATATGAAAAAATGAGGAGATAAGAAAGAGATAGTAATAAAATAATGAGTTTTTTTAATTTTTGGGAGAAAATTTTGATTTTGGGGTATGAAATTTTGGAAAAAAAATTGTGTTTTGTGAGGTTAGATCTGAACCTTTAATTTTGGAGGGATTGAAGGTGAGCGACGTGATAGCTTTCTTTGTGATTTATTATAATGAGTGAAGGATCATAATGGGCCGGGCCGGGCAAGGTTTTGTACGACCCTGTATGAAGCCCAGTCATATGGGGCTAAGCTTGGGCTCATAGTACTGGGCTATAATATGTATGTAAGGCTCTTCAAAACAATTAAATTTGAATCAAAATATGTGTGTGAATCTAAGATTTAGAAAGGAAGGTTAGTAAACATTTTTTGGTTATAGGAGAGATACACTTTACGGGATGCAAAACTTTTTTTTATGTTGCTAATTAATAATACTAGACACAGTTTAATCCACCACCAATTCTACACTTTTTAACATAGCATATCTTTCAGCAACCGAAGTTAATCACATTAGAGGATATATGGCAATGCCGCCTAGTTAGATGTCTCATCGATCGGGGAGGGGGAAACTGGAGTTAGGGTAAGGTGTGTGTCTGGCATTATATCTACTATTAATATACGTGCAATGCACGTGTTAATTTAAAAATTAAAGTAAAAAATATGATTTGCACGTGCAAATCATGTCTAAATAAATATAATTTTTTAAATGTAAATGTATTTTTAAAAATAATATAATATAGCATACGCGAGGCACGTATTAGTAATATGTATATAAAGGGTATAATGGCGGAGTTGGACGTGATGTGCAAAGCACATGTTAATAAAAAAAATTAAAGTAAAAACTCTGTTGTGGTGTATGTGTTAATTTAAAAATTTTAAGTAAAAAAAATTATATAGACTTTACGTGCGTTGCACGTGTCAATTAAAAAAATTAAGTAAAAAATTGAGATTTGAAGTTGCACGCACAATGCACGTGTTAATTAAAAAAATTAAGTAAGGAATTGGATGGTTGGAGTTGCACGTGCTGTTGTGCGTAATACGAATGAACCACCAATCAAAGAGAGAAATAGCGAAGAAAAACCAGAAAAACAAACAAAACACAAGGACACAAAGATTTAATGTGGTTCGGCAAAACAAGTGCCTACATCCACGGGGCGGTTGGAGTTTCTTCTTCAAATAATCACCAATGGGCGAAAGCAAACCCTTACAAAGATGACGGCTGCAAAATCCGAATAGAGGTGTTTTTATTTACAAAACCCTAACGGGTGTATTTATAGGGAAACTACTGGGCCTTTCGAAATGGGCCTTTTCTAGTTCAGAAACCCGCCTACAGTCGACTGGTCTTCTTACCAGTCGACTGGTCTTTAGTTCTGGACAGTCGACTGAGACACATCTTCAGTCGACTGGTGCTGCTGTATCCTTAGCCTTTGAAACTTCTCTCTGGACAGTCGACTGGTTCCCATGGTTAGTCGACTGATGTACTGGAACTTTCGATTGCTGCAGATACGATGGATATAAACAAACTGAACCAGAATCGAGCCATTATCCTACAATCTCCACCTTGGCGAGATCTTCCAAGTAGCCCAAGCAATCTCCAAAAATACTCCAAAAACAAATGCTCATCACCAAATGTAACAACAACAAACTCCACCTTAGTATGATATCACATACTAACCAAACAAAGCGAAGCACCATTCCAACCACCCATTCCAAATCATCAAGCATGCAAAATATTAGCCAGGTTCATGCAATGCTTGAACTTGGCTGCCCCAACAATTTTGGTCAACATATCAGCAGGATTATCAGCTGTCCCAATCTTCACCAGAAGAATATCACCATCCTTTATCAAATCACGCACAAAATGATAACGGACATCAATATGTTTGGTCCTCGAATGATGAACTTGGTTCTTCGCTAAATGGATAGCACTCTGACTGTCACAATGTACCTCCACCTTCTCCCGATGAATTCCCAAGCTCTTCAAAAGTCCATGAATCCAAATAGCTTCCTTCATGGCCTCAGCAACTGCCATGTATTCAGCCTCAGTAGTAGACAACGCTACAGTGGACTGCAAATTGGACCTCCAACTTATAGGTGCTCTAGCCATAGTAAACAAATAGCCTGTAGTAGACCGCCTCTTATCTAGATCACCTGCATAGTCAGAATCAACATAACCCACCAATAACCTGCTAATATTGTCATCCCTCTCAAACTTCAAACCCACATCTGTGGTGCCACTTATGTACCTCAAAATCCACTTAGCCGCTTGCCAATGCTCTCTGCTTGGATCATGCATATACGACTGACCATACTCACCGCCCGAGAGATGTCTGGTCGAGTACAAACCATGGCATACATCAAACTGCCAACCACACTAGTGTAAGGTACATTTGCCATATACTGTCTCTCTTCATCTGTACTTGGAGAATGAGAAGCACTAATTCTGAAATGAGTGGCTAAGGGTGTACTGACTGGTTTAGTTTTCTCATCTATACCAAACCGTTTCAGTACCTTCAAAAGATATTGCTTCTGTGTCAAACTCACTATGCCCTTTGCTCTGTCTCTAGCTATCTCCATCCCAAGTATCTTCTTGGCTTCACCAGGATCCTTCATCTCGAATTCAGAACTCAGGTGATTCTTCAAATTTTGAATCTCCTTAGCATTTTTAGAGGCAATCAACATGTCATCCACATATAATAACAGATATATGAAAGAGTTATCCTGCAATTTCCTAAAGTAGACACAATGATCATACTCACTTCTGGAATATCCCTGCACTTTCATAAACTGATCAAACCTCAAATACCACTGCCTTGGAGATTGCTTCAACCCATAGAGAGACTTCTTCAACCTGCAAACAGAACTTTCCTTCCCAGCAATCTTAAACCCATCTGGCTGCAACATATAAATTTCTTCATCTAGGTCCCCATGTAAGAATGCAGTCTTCACATCCATCTGTGTCAATTCAAGATCAAACTGTGCTACCAATGCCAACAAAATCTGAATAGAAGGATGCTTCACAACTGGAGAGAACACTTCATTATAGTCAATTCCTTCCTTTTGAGCATACCCCTTTGCAACTAGTCTAGCCTTGAACCGAACACTGTCTTTTGGACCTTCTTTCTTCGTATATACCCACTTGCAACCGATAGTTTTCTTCCCCTTTGGCAATTGCACTAGATCCCAAGTCTTATTCTTATGAAGAGAGTTCATCTCTTCATCCATAGCAACTTTCCAATCTGCATTTTCAGAACTTCTAGTAGCTTCTTTGAAGTTGGAGGGAACTTCATCATCAACAATGGGAAGAGCAAATGCAACTGTTTCTGTAAAGCGAGATGGTCGTTTGATATCTCTTCTTTGCCTTCTTGCTGCAATTGATTCTTCCTGCTGGGGAGGGTCTTGGATAGGAACTTCTTCCTCATCCTCAGTAACAACCACATCATCTTCATTTTGGGCAGGAGTAGAATTTTCAACTGAACGCTTTTCTAACTCCACCTGTTGGAGAACTCTCGCACCAGTCGACTGAGGGCATCTACCAGTCGACTGTCCCGAGCTAATCTTCTGCTTCTCTTGATCAGGATCACCAGTCGACTGTTTATGAGGACCAGTCGACTGTCCCGAGCTGATCATGCTGGTCTCATCAAAGGTAACATCCCTGCTGATTACTAACTTTTTCTGTTCTGGACACCACAACCTGTAACCTTTGACACCAGTACTGAAACCAACAAATATAGCCTTTTTGGCTCTTGCATCAAGTTTAGTTTCAGTTACATGAAAATAAGCAGGACAACCAAATATATGCAAAAAACTATAATCAGATGCAGGTTTACCACTCCATACCTCAATAGGCGTTTTGCCTTCAAGTGCTGCTGATGGTAAACGGTTGACAATGTGGCTTGCATATATAACAGCTTCTGCCCAAAATGTCTTCTTCAACCCAGACTGTGCTAGCATACATCTCACCTTCTCAAGTAAGGTTCTGTTCATCCTTTCTGCTACCCCATTTTGCTGTGGAATCTTCCTAACTGTGAAGTGCCTCTGGATCCCTTCATCTTCACACAATTTCAGAAACGGATCGTTCTTGTATTCCCCTCCATTATCTGACCTCAGAACCTTAATCTTCCTTCTAGTCTGGTTTTCAACTTTCTTCTTCCAACTTGTGAACAATGTCAATACTTCATCTTTGTGTTTCATGGTATATACCCAAACTCGTCTGGAGTAGTCATCAACAAATGTAACAAACCAGTGTCTACCACTCATAGAAGGTGTCTGAGTAAGGCCCGAAACATCTGTGTGCACACAATCGAGGATACCCTTTGTCTGATGTACAGCTGTACCAAATTTCACCCTAGTTTGCTTACCTAAAACACAATGTTCACAAAATTCCAACTTGCAACCTTTAGCATCTTTAAGCAACCCTTGCTTCACAAGCCCCTGCAAGGCCTTTTCTCCTGCATGTCCGAGTCGCATATGCCACAACCTAGTAGAGTCGGGAACAACCTGTTTAGGCCTTTCAGTTACACTGGCAGCCTGACCCAAATATGTTTTTTCCTGCAAGAAAAACAAGTTCCTTTTCCTTTGCCCTTTCATCACCACAAGTGCTCCGTTAGTCACCTTCAGAATGCCACCTTCACTAGCAAATTTCATTCCACTGGCTTCCAAAATACCAAGTGAAATCAAATTCTTTTTCAAATCTGGAACATACCATACATCTGAAAGCTCCCTAATAAGACCATCGTGCATTAGCAATTCAATCTTCCCGATTCCTACCTTCTTACAAGGTGCATCATTTCCCATCAAAACTACCCCACCATCCATATACTCTAAGAAAGTAAACCACTCCTTTCTCCAAGACATATGATAGGATGCTGCTGTATCAAGAAACCATACATCTTGATAAAGTGAGGGACTAGTAGCAAGTGCATAAAAAAATCATCGTCACTATCTACATTATCAACAATCACATTTGCAGTCGAATTTCCCTTATTTCGTAGCTTAGGACAATCCTTTTTCCAATGCCCCCTTTCATGACAGAAAGCACATTCATCTCTGGCTGGTATCTTTCTGTCCTTTGAAACTCCTCTCGATTTGGAACGAGATTTGTTTCCTTTATTCCCAGATTTGGTCTCAGATCTGGTCTCAGATCTGGTCTCAGTTCTGTCCCTTACAATCAATGCCTCAGAAGTTTCTCTATCAACCATTTTATCCCTTCTCCTAGTTTCATTATTCAACAGAGCATTTGCAACATCTTCATATTTAACAGTGTCTTTTCCATATATTAAAGTAGTTGCTAAATGATCATAACATTCGGGTAATGAATTCAACAGAATTAGGGCTTTGTCTTCATCTTTAATTTGCTCATCCAAATTTAACAAATCAGCCAATAATTTATTAAATGATTCAACATGAGCATTCATAGACATACCTTCAGTATAGGTGAAGCAAAAAAGTCTCTTCTTCAAATACAGCCGATTCTCCAAACTTTTCCTCATGTATTTGTCTTCGAGTTTCTTCCACAACACCGCAGCAATGGTATCCCTCATCAAATCATACTTCTGAGCCTTCGCGATAAAGAGCCGAATAGTCCCACACGCAACTCGATTCAACTTCTTCCAATCTACATCGGACATATTCTTTGGTTTTTCTTCCTCCAAAGCAACATCTTGTTCTTGTTGAACCAGAACATCCAACACCTCACACTGCCACATCCCGAAATTGTTTGTTCCATCAAATTTTTCAACTTCAAATTTTGCGTTGTGAATCGTTGTTCTAGAAGAACTTGATCCCGCAACATCCTTGGTCGCATCTGTTTCACTCGCCATCTCCCTCTAGGTCGAACCGAAAGCTCTGATACCACTTGTTGTGCGTAATACGAATGAACCACCAATCAAAGAGAGAAATAGCGAAGAAAAACCAGAAAAACAAACAAAACACAAGGACACAAAGATTTAATGTGGTTCGGCAAAACAAGTGCCTACATCCACGGGGCGGTTGGGGTTTCTTCTTCAAATAATCACCAATGGGCGAAAGCAAACCCTTACAAAGATGACGGCTGCAAAATTCGAATAGAGGTGTTTTTATTTACAAAACCCTAACGGGTGTATTTATAGGGAAACTACTGGGCCTTTCGAAATGGGCCTTTTCTAGTTCAGAAACCCGCCTACAGTCGACTGATCTTCTTACCAGTCGACTGGTCTTTAGTTCTGGACAGTCGACTGAGACACATCTTCAGTCGACTGGTGCTGCTGTATCCTTAGCCTTTGAAACTTCTCTCTGGACAGTCGACTGGTTCCCATAGTCAGTCGACTGATGTACTGGAACTTTCAATTGCTGCAGATACGATGGATATAAACAAACTGAACCAGAATCGAGCCATTATCCTACACGTGCAACACACGGATTTGTTTGTTGACAAATTACAATTCCAACTCTCTTATTAAATACTAGTAATTTACACGTGCGATGCATGTCTTAGTAAATTTGTAAAAAATAAAATTAAAAATTCTGACGTAGTGAGGACTCAATCCTGAAACGTTCTTCATATTAATTATGTACGTGCGTCATACACGTTGATAGAATTACAAGTGACATTAAGTCCTTCTCCCATTATAATATTAGATATTAGAGATTATATATTATATTATAGATAATAATTTAACGTGTGATTCACATTTAATATATTTCAAAAAAATGAAGTAAAAAATCTGACGTAGTGAGTACTCAAACCTAAGACCTCCTTCATATTAGTTATTCACGTGCAATGCACGCGTTGGTAGATTTACAAATTTATAAATGACATCAAGACCTTCTCCCATTATAATATTAGAGATTAGAGATATATTAGAGATAGATAGAGATTTGTATTTTTAATTATCGGAACATGTGGTTGGCTTCTCTTATTTGTATATACTCATTGTTTTTCTAAGGATAAATTTCAGGTAATCCTAAAACTTTTCATGTTTCTGCATCTCACACCCAATGTGCAACATGCAAGAGAAAGGGAATGTACTGAGCGAAAACATCCTGAAAATCTTGAAAGTATTGGCATTGCGTGAAATGATGGAGAATTATTATCCGTTAGCTAGGTGGCTTATCCTATCCATCTCAGCTTTCGCTGTGGCTGGAAGAGATTGGAAATTCATCATTAACTGGTTCACTGTCGTCTTGTTTTACCTCCTTTCTGCCTCAACTCTTTCCACCTTCACTTAATCCGCCATGGCCAGGGCCGGCCCTGAGTTCTGGGGGGCCCTAGGCAAACTTCCGAAATGGGCCCCCCCTACCCCATATAAAAAAAAAAAAAATTTTTACGCGCAAAATGCGTGCCTATATTTACAAGGGAATTTTGAAATCGGGGGCCCCAAAAATGGCGATTTCGGCGGGGGCCCAAGACGGCCGCCTTGCCCGCCTACATGTCAGGGCCGGCCCTGGCCATGGCCGGTCATCTAAATCAGAAGTAAATATCTCACCTTTTCTTTGTGTGCAATCCTCACTAAGACTAAAACAGAAATTAAAATCAATGCAAAAGATTTTCTCTGAATGTGATTTGCTCGAAGAGCAAGCTTTAATCAACAAGTTTCCCCCTTTTCAGTATCACATTGATTGTCTCAATGCATGCATGATAATATTCATCGGTTTTCAATAAGCATGATAAATACAGATCAAATATCGTGCACCACAACTGCGAGTTCGCATGAAGACATAATACCAGGGCCGGCCCTATCCTATCCTAGAGGCGGGTAAGGCGGCCGCCTTAGGCTCCCCGAAGATTTCACAATTTTGAGGGCCTTAAATTTGAACTTCCCTTGTAAATATAAATACGCATTTTGTGCATAAAAAAACATATATGTTAGAGCATCCACAGTCGTTCAATGGGGAAAATGGCAAAATGCATTTTTTAGCAATCCATTTCTTCGTTTTGCTGCAGTCGTCAAATGGTAAAAAATGCATAAGTTTGTTAAAAAACTATCAGACGAAGCATGATGTTTCGTCTCATAATAAAAAAATAATTTATACGGGCCGAAACTTAGAAAATATTAATAAAAAATACGGGACCCCCAAAGAAAAAAATATAAAAAATAAAAAATGATAGTCGGACGAAGCATGATGTTCATTCCGAAATATAAAAAAAAAAAAATGCAAAGAAGGGTT